>CAXAJV010000274.1:57500-110391 GCA_963969225.1 Xylocopa violacea | reverse complement strand
CGCGCTATCTCAGAGTTTTTACGTTTCTGAACGTATCGGTCCCGACCTCTTGGTGCGAATATTATATATATATATATATATATATATATATATATATATATATATATATATATAACATAATATAACCTAACCTAATACAACCTGATCGCACGGTGCGAATATTTTCAAAGTTCCCCGCCGTGTCGCTTCCGACCTCTCGGCGCGAATATTTTCAAAGTCCCCGGTCGTGTCGGTCCCGACCGCTCGGCGCGAATATTTTCTAAGTTCCCCGCCGTGTCGCTTCCGACCGCTCGGCGCGAATATTTTCTAAGTTCCCCGCCGTGTCGCTTCCGACCGCTCGGCGCGAATATTTTCTAAGTTCCCGGTCATGTCGCTTCCGACCTCTCGGTGGGAATATTTTACAATTTCACGGTCATGTCGCTTCCGACCTCTCGGTGGGAATATTTTACAATTTCACGGTCATGTCGCTTCCGACCTCTCGGTAGGAATATTTTTCAAATCTCCGGACGCATCGCTTCCTACATTTCGGTGAGGATATTTTTTACGTTTCTGAACGTATCGGTCCCGACCTCTTGGTGCGAATATTATATATATATATATATATATATATATATATATATATATATATATATATAACATAATATAACCTAACCTAATACAACCTGATCGCACGGTGCGAATATTTTCAAAGTTCCCCGCCGTGTCGCTTCCGACCTCTCGGCGCGAATATTTTCAAAGTCCCCGGTCGTGTCGGTCCCGACCGCTCGGCGCGAATATTTTCTAAGTTCCCCGCCGTGTCGCTTCCGACCGCTCGGCGCGAATATTTTCTAAGTTCCCCGCCGTGTCGCTTCCGACCGCTCGGCGCGAATATTTTCTAAGTTCCCGGTCATGTCGCTTCCGACCTCTCGGTGGGAATATTTTACAATTTCACGGTCATGTCGCTTCCGACCTCTCGGTGGGAATATTTTACAATTTCACGGTCATGTCGCTTCCGACCTCTCGGTGGGAATATTTTACAATTTCACGGTCATGTCGCTTCCGACCTCTCGGTAGGAATATTTTTCAAATCTCCGGACGCATCGCTTCCTACATTTCGGTGAGGATATTTTTTACGTTTCTGAACGTATCGGTCCCGACCTCTTGGTGCGAATATTATATATATATATATATATATATATATATATATATATATATATATATATAACATAATATAACCTAACCTAATACAACCTGATCGCACGGTGCGAATATTTTCAAAGTTCCCCGCCGTGTCGCTTCCGACCTCTCGGCGCGAATATTTTCAAAGTCCCCGGTCGTGTCGGTCCCGACCGCTCGGCGCGAATATTTTCTAAGTTCCCCGCCGTGTCGCTTCCGACCGCTCGGCGCGAATATTTTCTAAGTTCCCCGCCGTGTCGCTTCCGACCGCTCGGCGCGAATATTTTCTAAGTTCCCGGTCATGTCGCTTCCGACCTCTCGGTGGGAATATTTTACAATTTCACGGTCATGTCGCTTCCGACCTCTCGGTGGGAATATTTTACAATTTCACGGTCATGTCGCTTCCGACCTCTCGGTAGGAATATTTTTCAAATCTCCGGACGCATCGCTTCCTACATTTCGGTGAGGATATTTTTTACGTTTCTGAACGTATCGGTCCCGACCTCTTGGTGCGAATATTATATATATATATATATATATATATATATATATATATATATATATAACATAATATAACCTAACCTAATACAACCTGATCGCACGGTGCGAATATTTTCAAAGTTCCCCGCCGTGTCGCTTCCGACCTCTCGGCGCGAATATTTTCAAAGTCCCCGGTCGTGTCGGTCCCGACCGCTCGGCGCGAATATTTTCTAAGTTCCCCGCCGTGTCGCTTCCGACCGCTCGGCGCGAATATTTTCTAAGTTCCCCGCCGTGTCGCTTCCGACCGCTCGGCGCGAATATTTTCTAAGTTCCCGGTCATGTCGCTTCCGACCTCTCGGTGGGAATATTTTACAATTTCACGGTCATGTCGCTTCCGACCTCTCGGTGGGAATATTTTACAATTTCACGGTCATGTCGCTTCCGACCTCTCGGTAGGAATATTTTTCAAATCTCCGGACGCATCGCTTCCTACATTTCGGTGAGGATATTTTTTACGTTTCTGAACGTATCGGTCCCGACCTCTTGGTGCGAATATTATATATATATATATATATATATATATATATATATATATATATATATATATATAACATAATATAACCTAACCTAATACAACCTGATCGCACGGTGCGAATATTTTCAAAGTTCCCCGCCGTGTCGCTTCCGACCTCTCGGCGCGAATATTTTCAAAGTCCCCGGTCGTGTCGGTCCCGACCGCTCGGCGCGAATATTTTCTAAGTTCCCCGCCGTGTCGCTTCCGACCGCTCGGCGCGAATATTTTCTAAGTTCCCCGCCGTGTCGCTTCCGACCGCTCGGCGCGAATATTTTCTAAGTTCCCGGTCATGTCGCTTCCGACCTCTCGGTGGGAATATTTTACAATTTCACGGTCATGTCGCTTCCGACCTCTCGGTGGGAATATTTTACAATTTCACGGTCATGCCGCTTCCGACCTCTCGGTAGGAATATTTTTCAAATCTCCGGACGCATCGCTTCCTACATTTCGGTGAGGATATTTTTTACGTTTCTGAACGTATCGGTCCCGACCTCTTGGTGCGAATATTATATATATATATATATATATATATATATATATATATATATATATATATATATATATAACATAATATAACCTAACCTAATACAACCTGATCGCACGGTGCGAATATTTTCAAAGTTCCCCGCCGTGTCGCTTCCGACCTCTCGGCGCGAATATTTTCAAAGTCCCCGGTCGTGTCGGTCCCGACCGCTCGGCGCGAATATTTTCTAAGTTCCCCGCCGTGTCGCTTCCGACCGCTCGGCGCGAATATTTTCTAAGTTCCCCGCCGTGTCGCTTCCGACCGCTCGGCGCGAATATTTTCTAAGTTCCCGGTCATGTCGCTTCCGACCTCTCGGTGGGAATATTTTACAATTTCACGGTCATGTCGCTTCCGACCTCTCGGTGGGAATATTTTACAATTTCACGGTCATGTCGCTTCCGACCTCTCGGTAGGAATATTTTTCAAATCTCCGGACGCATCGCTTCCTACATTTCGGTGAGGATATTTTTTACGTTTCTGAACGTATCGGTCCCGACCTCTTGGTGCGAATATTATATATATATATATATATATATATATAACATAATATAACCTAACCTAATACAACCTGATCGCACGGTGCGAATATTTTCAAAGTTCCCCGCCGTGTCGCTTCCGACCTCTCGGCGCGAATATTTTCAAAGTCCCCGGTCGTGTCGGTCCCGACCGCTCGGCGCGAATATTTTCTAAGTTCCCCGCCGTGTCGCTTCCGACCGCTCGGCGCGAATATTTTCTAAGTTCCCCGCCGTGTCGCTTCCGACCGCTCGGCGCGAATATTTTCTAAGTTCCCGGTCATGTCGCTTCCGACCTCTCGGTGGGAATATTTTACAATTTCACGGTCATGTCGCTTCCGACCTCTCGGTGGGAATATTTTACAATTTCACGGTCATGTCGCTTCCGACCTCTCGGTAGGAATATTTTTCAAATCTCCGGACGCATCGCTTCCTACATTTCGGTGAGGATATTTTTTACGTTTCTGAACGTATCGGTCCCGACCTCTTGGTGCGAATATTATATATATATATATATATATATATATATATATATATATATATATATATATATAACATAATATAACCTAACCTAATACAACCTGATCGCACGGTGCGAATATTTTCAAAGTTCCCCGCCGTGTCGCTTCCGACCTCTCGGCGCGAATATTTTCAAAGTCCCCGGTCGTGTCGGTCCCGACCGCTCGGCGCGAATATTTTCTAAGTTCCCCGCCGTGTCGCTTCCGACCGCTCGGCGCGAATATTTTCTAAGTTCCCCGCCGTGTCGCTTCCGACCGCTCGGCGCGAATATTTTCTAAGTTCCCGGTCATGTCGCTTCCGACCTCTCGGTGGGAATATTTTACAATTTCACGGTCATGTCGCTTCCGACCTCTCGGTGGGAATATTTTACAATTTCACGGTCATGCCGCTTCCGACCTCTCGGTAGGAATATTTTTCAAATCTCCGGACGCATCGCTTCCTACATTTCGGTGAGGATATTTTTTACGTTTCTGAACGTATCGGTCCCGACCTCTTGGTGCGAATATTATATATATATATATATATATATATATATATATATATATATATATATATATATAACATAATATAACCTAACCTAATACAACCTGATCGCACGGTGCGAATATTTTCAAAGTTCCCCGCCGTGTCGCTTCCGACCTCTCGGCGCGAATATTTTCAAAGTCCCCGGTCGTGTCGGTCCCGACCGCTCGGCGCGAATATTTTCTAAGTTCCCCGCCGTGTCGCTTCCGACCGCTCGGCGCGAATATTTTCTAAGTTCCCCGCCGTGTCGCTTCCGACCGCTCGGCGCGAATATTTTCTAAGTTCCCGGTCATGTCGCTTCCGACCTCTCGGTGGGAATATTTTACAATTTCACGGTCATGTCGCTTCCGACCTCTCGGTGGGAATATTTTACAATTTCACGGTCATGTCGCTTCTGACCTCTCGGTAGGAATATTTTTCAAATCTCCGGACGCATCGCTTCCTACATTTCGGTGAGGATATTTTTTACGTTTCTGAACGTATCGGTCCCGACCTCTTGGTGCGAATATTATATATATATATATATATATATATATATATATATATATATATATATATATATATATAACATAATATAACCTAACCTAATACAACCTGATCGCACGGTGCGAATATTTTCAAAGTTCCCCGCCGTGTCGCTTCCGACCTCTCGGCGCGAATATTTTCAAAGTCCCCGGTCGTGTCGGTCCCGACCGCTCGGCGCGAATATTTTCTAAGTTCCCCGCCGTGTCGCTTCCGACCGCTCGGCGCGAATATTTTCTAAGTTCCCCGCCGTGTCGCTTCCGACCGCTCGGCGCGAATATTTTCTAAGTTCCCGGTCATGTCGCTTCCGACCTCTCGGTGGGAATATTTTACAATTTCACGGTCATGTCGCTTCCGACCTCTCGGTGGGAATATTTTACAATTTCACGGTCATGTCGCTTCCGACCTCTCGGTAGGAATATTTTTCAAATCTCCGGACGCATCGCTTCCTACATTTCGGTGAGGATATTTTTTACGTTTCTGAACGTATCGGTCCCGACCTCTTGGTGCGAATATTATATATATATATATATATATATATATATATATATATATATATATATATATATAACATAATATAACCTAACCTAATACAACCTGATCGCACGGTGCGAATATTTTCAAAGTTCCCCGCCGTGTCGCTTCCGACCTCTCGGCGCGAATATTTTCAAAGTCCCCGGTCGTGTCGGTCCCGACCGCTCGGCGCGAATATTTTCTAAGTTCCCCGCCGTGTCGCTTCCGACCGCTCGGCGCGAATATTTTCTAAGTTCCCCGCCGTGTCGCTTCCGACCGCTCGGCGCGAATATTTTCTAAGTTCCCGGTCATGTCGCTTCCGACCTCTCGGTGGGAATATTTTACAATTTCACGGTCATGTCGCTTCCGACCTCTCGGTGGGAATATTTTACAATTTCACGGTCATGTCGCTTCCGACCTCTCGGTAGGAATATTTTTCAAATCTCCGGACGCATCGCTTCCTACATTTCGGTGAGGATATTTTTTACGTTTCTGAACGTATCGGTCCCGACCTCTTGGTGCGAATATTATATATATATATATATATATATATATATATATATATATATATATATATATATATATAACATAATATAACCTAACCTAATACAACCTGATCGCACGGTGCGAATATTTTCAAAGTTCCCCGCCGTGTCGCTTCCGACCTCTCGGCGCGAATATTTTCAAAGTCCCCGGTCGTGTCGGTCCCGACCGCTCGGCGCGAATATTTTCTAAGTTCCCCGCCGTGTCGCTTCCGACCGCTCGGCGCGAATATTTTCTAAGTTCCCGGTCATGTCGCTTCCGACCTCTCGGTGGGAATATTTTACAATTTCACGGTCATGTCGCTTCCGACCTCTCGGTGGGAATATTTTACAATTTCACGGTCATGCCGCTTCCGACCTCTCGGTAGGAATATTTTTCAAATCTCCGGACGCATCGCTTCCTACATTTCGGTGAGGATATTTTTTACGTTTCTGAACGTATCGGTCCCGACCTCTTGGTGCGAATATATATATATATATATATATATATATATATATATATATATATATATATATATATAACATAATATAACCTAACCTAATACAACCTGATCGCACGGTGCGAATATTTTCAAAGTTCCCCGCCGTGTCGCTTCCGACCTCTCGGCGCGAATATTTTCAAAGTCCCCGGTCGTGTCGGTCCCGACCGCTCGGCGCGAATATTTTCTAAGTTCCCCGCCGTGTCGCTTCCGACCGCTCGGCGCGAATATTTTCTAAGTTCCCCGCCGTGTCGCTTCCGACCGCTCGGCGCGAATATTTTCTAAGTTCCCGGTCATGTCGCTTCCGACCTCTCGGTGGGAATATTTTACAATTTCACGGTCATGTCGCTTCCGACCTCTCGGTGGGAATATTTTACAATTTCACGGTCATGTCGCTTCTGACCTCTCGGTAGGAATATTTTTCAAATCTCCGGACGCATCGCTTCCTACATTTCGGTGAGGATATTTTTTACGTTTCTGAACGTATCGGTCCCGACCTCTTGGTGCGAATATTATATATATATATATATATATATATATATATATATATATATATATATATATATATATATATATAACATAATATAACCTAACCTAATACAACCTGATCGCACGGTGCGAATATTTTCAAAGTTCCCCGCCGTGTCGCTTCCGACCTCTCGGCGCGAATATTTTCAAAGTCCCCGGTCGTGTCGGTCCCGACCGCTCGGCGCGAATATTTTCTAAGTTCCCCGCCGTGTCGCTTCCGACCGCTCGGCGCGAATATTTTCTAAGTTCCCCGCCGTGTCGCTTCCGACCGCTCGGCGCGAATATTTTCTAAGTTCCCGGTCATGTCGCTTCCGACCTCTCGGTGGGAATATTTTACAATTTCACGGTCATGTCGCTTCCGACCTCTCGGTGGGAATATTTTACAATTTCACGGTCATGTCGCTTCCGACCTCTCGGTAGGAATATTTTTCAAATCTCCGGACGCATCGCTTCCTACATTTCGGTGAGGATATTTTTTACGTTTCTGAACGTATCGGTCCCGACCTCTTGGTGCGAATATTATATATATATATATATATATATATATATATATATATATATATATATATAACATAATATAACCTAACCTAATACAACCTGATCGCACGGTGCGAATATTTTCAAAGTTCCCCGCCGTGTCGCTTCCGACCTCTCGGCGCGAATATTTTCAAAGTCCCCGGTCGTGTCGGTCCCGACCGCTCGGCGCGAATATTTTCTAAGTTCCCCGCCGTGTCGCTTCCGACCGCTCGGCGCGAATATTTTCTAAGTTCCCCGCCGTGTCGCTTCCGACCGCTCGGCGCGAATATTTTCTAAGTTCCCGGTCATGTCGCTTCCGACCTCTCGGTGGGAATATTTTACAATTTCACGGTCATGTCGCTTCCGACCTCTCGGTGGGAATATTTTACAATTTCACGGTCATGTCGCTTCCGACCTCTCGGTAGGAATATTTTTCAAATCTCCGGACGCATCGCTTCCTACATTTCGGTGAGGATATTTTTTACGTTTCTGAACGTATCGGTCCCGACCTCTTGGTGCGAATATTATATATATATATATATATATATATATATATATATATATATATATATAACATAATATAACCTAACCTAATACAACCTGATCGCACGGTGCGAATATTTTCAAAGTTCCCCGCCGTGTCGCTTCCGACCTCTCGGCGCGAATATTTTCAAAGTCCCCGGTCGTGTCGGTCCCGACCGCTCGGCGCGAATATTTTCTAAGTTCCCCGCCGTGTCGCTTCCGACCGCTCGGCGCGAATATTTTCTAAGTTCCCCGCCGTGTCGCTTCCGACCGCTCGGCGCGAATATTTTCTAAGTTCCCGGTCATGTCGCTTCCGACCTCTCGGTGGGAATATTTTACAATTTCACGGTCATGTCGCTTCCGACCTCTCGGTGGGAATATTTTACAATTTCACGGTCATGTCGCTTCCGACCTCTCGGTAGGAATATTTTTCAAATCTCCGGACGCATCGCTTCCTACATTTCGGTGAGGATATTTTTTACGTTTCTGAACGTATCGGTCCCGACCTCTTGGTGCGAATATTATATATATATATATATATATATATATATATATATATATATATATAACATAATATAACCTAACCTAATACAACCTGATCGCACGGTGCGAATATTTTCAAAGTTCCCCGCCGTGTCGCTTCCGACCTCTCGGCGCGAATATTTTCAAAGTCCCCGGTCGTGTCGGTCCCGACCGCTCGGCGCGAATATTTTCTAAGTTCCCCGCCGTGTCGCTTCCGACCGCTCGGCGCGAATATTTTCTAAGTTCCCCGCCGTGTCGCTTCCGACCGCTCGGCGCGAATATTTTCTAAGTTCCCGGTCATGTCGCTTCCGACCTCTCGGTGGGAATATTTTACAATTTCACGGTCATGTCGCTTCCGACCTCTCGGTGGGAATATTTTACAATTTCACGGTCATGTCGCTTCCGACCTCTCGGTAGGAATATTTTTCAAATCTCCGGACGCATCGCTTCCTACATTTCGGTGAGGATATTTTTTACGTTTCTGAACGTATCGGTCCCGACCTCTTGGTGCGAATATTATATATATATATATATATATATATATATATATATATATATATATATATATAACATAATATAACCTAACCTAATACAACACGGTGCGAATATTTTCAAAGTTCCCCGCCGTGTCGCTTCCGACCTCTCGGCGCGAATATTTTCAAAGTCCCCGGTCGTGTCGGTCCCGACCGCTCGGCGCGAATATTTTCTAAGTTCCCCGCCGTGTCGCTTCCGACCGCTCGGCGCGAATATTTTCTAAGTTCCCCGCCGTGTCGCTTCCGACCGCTCGGCGCGAATATTTTCTAAGTTCCCGGTCATGTCGCTTCCGACCTCTCGGTGGGAATATTTTACAATTTCACGGTCATGTCGCTTCCGACCTCTCGGTGGGAATATTTTACAATTTCACGGTCATGTCGCTTCCGACCTCTCGGTAGGAATATTTTTCAAATCTCCGGACGCATCGCTTCCTACATTTCGGTGAGGATATTTTTTACGTTTCTGAACGTATCGGTCCCGACCTCTTGGTGCGAATATTATATATATATATATATATATATATATATATATATATATATATATATATATATAACATAATATAACCTAACCTAATACAACCTGATCGCACGGTGCGAATATTTTCAAAGTTCCCCGCCGTGTCGCTTCCGACCTCTCGGCGCGAATATTTTCAAAGTCCCCGGTCGTGTCGGTCCCGACCGCTCGGCGCGAATATTTTCTAAGTTCCCCGCCGTGTCGCTTCCGACCGCTCGGCGCGAATATTTTCTAAGTTCCCGGTCATGTCGCTTCCGACCTCTCGGTGGGAATATTTTACAATTTCACGGTCATGTCGCTTCCGACCTCTCGGTGGGAATATTTTACAATTTCACGGTCATGCCGCTTCCGACCTCTCGGTAGGAATATTTTTCAAATCTCCGGACGCATCGCTTCCTACATTTCGGTGAGGATATTTTTTACGTTTCTGAACGTATCGGTCCCGACCTCTTGGTGCGAATATTATATATATATATATATATATATATATATATATATATATATATATATATATATATATATATATAACATAATATAACCTAACCTAATACAACCTGATCGCACGGTGCGAATATTTTCAAAGTTCCCCGCCGTGTCGCTTCCGACCTCTCGGCGCGAATATTTTCAAAGTCCCCGGTCGTGTCGGTCCCGACCGCTCGGCGCGAATATTTTCTAAGTTCCCCGCCGTGTCGCTTCCGACCGCTCGGCGCGAATATTTTCTAAGTTCCCCGCCGTGTCGCTTCCGACCGCTCGGCGCGAATATTTTCTAAGTTCCCGGTCATGTCGCTTCCGACCTCTCGGTGGGAATATTTTACAATTTCACGGTCATGTCGCTTCCGACCTCTCGGTGGGAATATTTTACAATTTCACGGTCATGTCGCTTCCGACCTCTCGGTAGGAATATTTTTCAAATCTCCGGACGCATCGCTTCCTACATTTCGGTGAGGATATTTTTTACGTTTCTGAACGTATCGGTCCCGACCTCTTGGTGCGAATATTATATATATATATATATATATATATATATATATATATATATATATATATATATATATATAACATAATATAACCTAACCTAATACAACCTGATCGCACGGTGCGAATATTTTCAAAGTTCCCCGCCGTGTCGCTTCCGACCTCTCGGCGCGAATATTTTCAAAGTCCCCGGTCGTGTCGGTCCCGACCGCTCGGCGCGAATATTTTCTAAGTTCCCCGCCGTGTCGCTTCCGACCGCTCGGCGCGAATATTTTCTAAGTTCCCGGTCATGTCGCTTCCGACCTCTCGGTGGGAATATTTTACAATTTCACGGTCATGTCGCTTCCGACCTCTCGGTGGGAATATTTTACAATTTCACGGTCATGCCGCTTCCGACCTCTCGGTAGGAATATTTTTCAAATCTCCGGACGCATCGCTTCCTACATTTCGGTGAGGATATTTTTTACGTTTCTGAACGTATCGGTCCCGACCTCTTGGTGCGAATATTATATATATATATATATATATATATATATATATATATATATATATATATATATATATAACATAATATAACCTAACCTAATACAACCTGATCGCACGGTCGAATATTTTCAAAGTTCCCCGCCGTGTCGCTTCCGACCTCTCGGCGCGAATATTTTCAAAGTCCCCGGTCGTGTCGGTCCCGACCGCTCGGCGCGAATATTTTCTAAGTTCCCCGCCGTGTCGCTTCCGACCGCTCGGCGCGAATATTTTCTAAGTTCCCCGCCGTGTCGCTTCCGACCGCTCGGCGCGAATATTTTCTAAGTTCCCGGTCATGTCGCTTCCGACCTCTCGGTGGGAATATTTTACAATTTCACGGTCATGTCGCTTCCGACCTCTCGGTGGGAATATTTTACAATTTCACGGTCATGTCGCTTCCGACCTCTCGGTAGGAATATTTTTCAAATCTCCGGACGCATCGCTTCCTACATTTCGGTGAGGATATTTTTTACGTTTCTGAACGTATCGGTCCCGACCTCTTGGTGCGAATATTATATATATATATATATATATATATATATATATATATATATATAACATAATATAACCTAACCTAATACAACCTGATCGCACGGTGCGAATATTTTCAAAGTTCCCCGCCGTGTCGCTTCCGACCTCTCGGCGCGAATATTTTCAAAGTCCCCGGTCGTGTCGGTCCCGACCGCTCGGCGCGAATATTTTCTAAGTTCCCCGCCGTGTCGCTTCCGACCGCTCGGCGCGAATATTTTCTAAGTTCCCCGCCGTGTCGCTTCCGACCGCTCGGCGCGAATATTTTCTAAGTTCCCGGTCATGTCGCTTCCGACCTCTCGGTGGGAATATTTTACAATTTCACGGTCATGTCGCTTCCGACCTCTCGGTGGGAATATTTTACAATTTCACGGTCATGTCGCTTCTGACCTCTCGGTAGGAATATTTTTCAAATCTCCGGACGCATCGCTTCCTACATTTCGGTGAGGATATTTTTTACGTTTCTGAACGTATCGGTCCCGACCTCTTGGTGCGAATATTATATATATATATATATATATATATATATATATATATATATATATATATACATAATATAACCTAACCTAATACAACCTGATCGCACGGTGCGAATATTTTCAAAGTTCCCCGCCGTGTCGCTTCCGACCTCTCGGCGCGAATATTTTCAAAGTCCCCGGTCGTGTCGGTCCCGACCGCTCGGCGCGAATATTTTCTAAGTTCCCCGCCGTGTCGCTTCCGACCGCTCGGCGCGAATATTTTCTAAGTTCCCCGCCGTGTCGCTTCCGACCGCTCGGCGCGAATATTTTCTAAGTTCCCGGTCATGTCGCTTCCGACCTCTCGGTGGGAATATTTTACAATTTCACGGTCATGTCGCTTCCGACCTCTCGGTGGGAATATTTTACAATTTCACGGTCATGTCGCTTCCGACCTCTCGGTAGGAATATTTTTCAAATCTCCGGACGCATCGCTTCCTACATTTCGGTGAGGATATTTTTTACGTTTCTGAACGTATCGGTCCCGACCTCTTGGTGCGAATATTATATATATATATATATATATATATATATATATATATATATATAACATAATATAACCTAACCTAATACAACCTGATCGCACGGTGCGAATATTTTCAAAGTTCCCCGCCGTGTCGCTTCCGACCTCTCGGCGCGAATATTTTCAAAGTCCCCGGTCGTGTCGGTCCCGACCGCTCGGCGCGAATATTTTCTAAGTTCCCCGCCGTGTCGCTTCCGACCGCTCGGCGCGAATATTTTCTAAGTTCCCCGCCGTGTCGCTTCCGACCGCTCGGCGCGAATATTTTCTAAGTTCCCGGTCATGTCGCTTCCGACCTCTCGGTGGGAATATTTTACAATTTCACGGTCATGTCGCTTCCGACCTCTCGGTGGGAATATTTTACAATTTCACGGTCATGTCGCTTCCGACCTCTCGGTAGGAATATTTTTCAAATCTCCGGACGCATCGCTTCCTACATTTCGGTGAGGATATTTTTTACGTTTCTGAACGTATCGGTCCCGACCTCTTGGTGCGAATATTATATATATATATATATATATATATATATATATATATATATATATATATATATATATATAACATAATATAACCTAACCTAATACAACCTGATCGCACGGTGCGAATATTTTCAAAGTTCCCCGCCGTGTCGCTTCCGACCTCTCGGCGCGAATATTTTCAAAGTCCCCGGTCGTGTCGGTCCCGACCGCTCGGCGCGAATATTTTCTAAGTTCCCCGCCGTGTCGCTTCCGACCGCTCGGCGCGAATATTTTCTAAGTTCCCCGCCGTGTCGCATCCGACCGCTCGGCGCGAATATTTTCTAAGTTCCCGGTCATGTCGCTTCCGACCTCTCGGTGGGAATATTTTACAATTTCACGGTCATGTCGCTTCCGACCTCTCGGTGGGAATATTTTACAATTTCACGGTCATGTCGCTTCCGACCTCTCGGTAGGAATATTTTTCAAATCTCCGGACGCATCGCTTCCTACATTTCGGTGAGGATATTTTTTACGTTTCTGAACGTATCGGTCCCGACCTCTTGGTGCGAATATTATATATATATATATATATATATATATATATATATATATATATATATATATATAACATAATATAACCTAACCTAATACAACCTGATCGCACGGTGCGAATATTTTCAAAGTTCCCCGCCGTGTCGCTTCCGACCTCTCGGCGCGAATATTTTCAAAGTCCCCGGTCGTGTCGGTCCCGACCGCTCGGCGCGAATATTTTCTAAGTTCCCCGCCGTGTCGCTTCCGACCGCTCGGCGCGAATATTTTCTAAGTTCCCCGCCGTGTCGCTTCCGACCGCTCGGCGCGAATATTTTCTAAGTTCCCGGTCATGTCGCTTCCGACCTCTCGGTGGGAATATTTTACAATTTCACGGTCATGTCGCTTCCGACCTCTCGGTGGGAATATTTTACAATTTCACGGTCATGTCGCTTCCGACCTCTCGGTAGGAATATTTTTCAAATCTCCGGACGCATCGCTTCCTACATTTCGGTGAGGATATTTTTTACGTTTCTGAACGTATCGGTCCCGACCTCTTGGTGCGAATATATATATATATATATATATATATATATATATATATATATATATATATATATATATATATAACATAATATAACCTAACCTAATACAACCTGATCGCACGGTGCGAATATTTTCAAAGTTCCCCGCCGTGTCGCTTCCGACCTCTCGGCGCGAATATTTTCAAAGTCCCCGGTCGTGTCGGTCCCGACCGCTCGGCGCGAATATTTTCTAAGTTCCCCGCCGTGTCGCTTCCGACCGCTCGGCGCGAATATTTTCTAAGTTCCCCGCCGTGTCGCTTCCGACCGCTCGGCGCGAATATTTTCTAAGTTCCCGGTCATGTCGCTTCCGACCTCTCGGTGGGAATATTTTACAATTTCACGGTCATGTCGCTTCCGACCTCTCGGTGGGAATATTTTACAATTTCACGGTCATGTCGCTTCCGACCTCTCGGTAGGAATATTTTTCAAATCTCCGGACGCATCGCTTCCTACATTTCGGTGAGGATATTTTTTACGTTTCTGAACGTATCGGTCCCGACCTCTTGGTGCGAATATTATATATATATATATAACATAATATAACCTAACCTAATACAACCTGATCGCACGGTGCGAATATTTTCAAAGTTCCCCGCCGTGTCGCTTCCGACCTCTCGGCGCGAATATTTTCAAAGTCCCCGGTCGTGTCGGTCCCGACCGCTCGGCGCGAATATTTTCTAAGTTCCCCGCCGTGTCGCTTCCGACCGCTCGGCGCGAATATTTTCTAAGTTCCCGGTCATGTCGCTTCCGACCTCTCGGTGGGAATATTTTACAATTTCACGGTCATGTCGCTTCCGACCTCTCGGTGGGAATATTTTACAATTTCACGGTCATGCCGCTTCCGACCTCTCGGTAGGAATATTTTTCAAATCTCCGGACGCATCGCTTCCTACATTTCGGTGAGGATATTTTTTACGTTTCTGAACGTATCGGTCCCGACCTCTTGGTGCGAATATTATATATATATATATATATATATATATATATATATATATATATATATATATATATAACATAATATAACCTAACCTAATACAACCTGATCGCACGGTGCGAATATTTTCAAAGTTCCCCGCCGTGTCGCTTCCGACCTCTCGGCGCGAATATTTTCAAAGTCCCCGGTCGTGTCGGTCCCGACCGCTCGGCGCGAATATTTTCTAAGTTCCCCGCCGTGTCGCTTCCGACCGCTCGGCGCGAATATTTTCTAAGTTCCCCGCCGTGTCGCTTCCGACCGCTCGGCGCGAATATTTTCTAAGTTCCCGGTCATGTCGCTTCCGACCTCTCGGTGGGAATATTTTACAATTTCACGGTCATGTCGCTTCCGACCTCTCGGTGGGAATATTTTACAATTTCACGGTCATGTCGCTTCCGACCTCTCGGTAGGAATATTTTTCAAATCTCCGGACGCATCGCTTCCTACATTTCGGTGAGGATATTTTTTACGTTTCTGAACGTATCGGTCCCGACCTCTTGGTGCGAATATTATATATATATATATATATATATATATATATATATATATATATAACATAATATAACCTAACCTAATACAACCTGATCGCACGGTGCGAATATTTTCAAAGTTCCCCGCCGTGTCGCTTCCGACCTCTCGGCGCGAATATTTTCAAAGTCCCCGGTCGTGTCGGTCCCGACCGCTCGGCGCGAATATTTTCTAAGTTCCCCGCCGTGTCGCTTCCGACCGCTCGGCGCGAATATTTTCTAAGTTCCCCGCCGTGTCGCTTCCGACCGCTCGGCGCGAATATTTTCTAAGTTCCCGGTCATGTCGCTTCCGACCTCTCGGTGGGAATATTTTACAATTTCACGGTCATGTCGCTTCCGACCTCTCGGTGGGAATATTTTACAATTTCACGGTCATGTCGCTTCCGACCTCTCGGTAGGAATATTTTTCAAATCTCCGGACGCATCGCTTCCTACATTTCGGTGAGGATATTTTTTACGTTTCTGAACGTATCGGTCCCGACCTCTTGGTGCGAATATTATATATATATATATATATATATATATATATATATATATATATATATATATATATAACATAATATAACCTAACCTAATACAACCTGATCGCACGGTGCGAATATTTTCAAAGTTCCCCGCCGTGTCGCTTCCGACCTCTCGGCGCGAATATTTTCAAAGTCCCCGGTCGTGTCGGTCCCGACCGCTCGGCGCGAATATTTTCTAAGTTCCCCGCCGTGTCGCTTCCGACCGCTCGGCGCGAATATTTTCTAAGTTCCCCGCCGTGTCGCTTCCGACCGCTCGGCGCGAATATTTTCTAAGTTCCCGGTCATGTCGCTTCCGACCTCTCGGTGGGAATATTTTACAATTTCACGGTCATGTCGCTTCCGACCTCTCGGTGGGAATATTTTACAATTTCACGGTCATGTCGCTTCCGACCTCTCGGTAGGAATATTTTTCAAATCTCCGGACGCATCGCTTCCTACATTTCGGTGAGGATATTTTTTACGTTTCTGAACGTATCGGTCCCGACCTCTTGGTGCGAATATTATATATATATATATATATATATATATATATATATATATATATATATATATATATAACATAATATAACCTAACCTAATACAACCTGATCGCACGGTGCGAATATTTTCAAAGTTCCCCGCCGTGTCGCTTCCGACCTCTCGGCGCGAATATTTTCAAAGTCCCCGGTCGTGTCGGTCCCGACCGCTCGGCGCGAATATTTTCTAAGTTCCCCGCCGTGTCGCTTCCGACCGCTCGGCGCGAATATTTTCTAAGTTCCCCGCCGTGTCGCTTCCGACCGCTCGGCGCGAATATTTTCTAAGTTCCCGGTCATGTCGCTTCCGACCTCTCGGTGGGAATATTTTACAATTTCACGGTCATGTCGCTTCCGACCTCTCGGTGGGAATATTTTACAATTTCACGGTCATGTCGCTTCCGACCTCTCGGTAGGAATATTTTTCAAATCTCCGGACGCATCGCTTCCTACATTTCGGTGAGGATATTTTTTACGTTTCTGAACGTATCGGTCCCGACCTCTTGGTGCGAATATTATATATATATATATATATATATATATATATATATATATATATAACATAATATAACCTAACCTAATACAACCTGATCGCACGGTGCGTATATTTTCAAAGTTCCCCGCCGTGTCGCTTCCGACCTCTCGGCGCGAATATTTTCAAAGTCCCCGGTCGTGTCGGTCCCGACCGCTCGGCGCGAATATTTTCTAAGTTCCCCGCCGTGTCGCTTCCGACCGCTCGGCGCGAATATTTTCTAAGTTCCCCGCCGTGTCGCTTCCGACCGCTCGGCGCGAATATTTTCTAAGTTCCCGGTCATGTCGCTTCCGACCTCTCGGTGGGAATATTTTACAATTTCACGGTCATGTCGCTTCCGACCTCTCGGTGGGAATATTTTACAATTTCACGGTCATGTCGCTTCCGACCTCTCGGTAGGAATATTTTTCAAATCTCCGGACGCATCGCTTCCTACATTTCGGTGAGGATATTTTTTACGTTTCTGAACGTATCGGTCCCGACCTTTTGGTGCGAATATTATATATATATATATATATATATATATATATATATATATATATATATATATAACATAATATAACCTAACCTAATACAACCTGATCGCACGGTGCGAATATTTTCAAAGTTCCCCGCCGTGTCGCTTCCGACCGCTCGGCGCGAATATTTTCTAAGTTCCCCGCCGTGTCGCTTCCGACCGCTCGGCGCGAATATTTTCTAAGTTCCCGGTCATGTCGCTTCCGACCTCTCGGTGGGAATATTTTACAATTTCACGGTCATGTCGCTTCCGACCTCTCGGTGGGAATATTTTACAATTTCACGGTCATGTCGCTTCCGACCTCTCGGTAGGAATATTTTTCAAATCTCCGGACGCATCGCTTCCTACATTTCGGTGAGGATATTTTTTACGTTTCTGAACGTATCGGTCCCGACCTCTTGGTGCGAATATTATATATATATATATATATATATATATATATATATATATATAACATAATATAACCTAACCTAATACAACCTGATCGCACGGTGCGTATATTTTCAAAGTTCCCCGCCGTGTCGCTTCCGACCTCTCGGCGCGAATATTTTCAAAGTCCCCGGTCGTGTCGGTCCCGACCGCTCGGCGCGAATATTTTCTAAGTTCCCCGCCGTGTCGCTTCCGACCGCTCGGCGCGAATATTTTCTAAGTTCCCCGCCGTGTCGCTTCCGACCGCTCGGCGCGAATATTTTCTAAGTTCCCGGTCATGTCGCTTCCGACCTCTCGGTGGGAATATTTTACAATTTCACGGTCATGTCGCTTCCGACCTCTCGGTGGGAATATTTTACAATTTCACGGTCATGTCGCTTCCGACCTCTCGGTAGGAATATTTTTCAAATCTCCGGACGCATCGCTTCCTACATTTCGGTGAGGATATTTTTTACGTTTCTGAACGTATCGGTCCCGACCTTTTGGTGCGAATATTATATATATATATATATATATATATATATATATATATATATATATAAAACATAATATAACCTAACCTAATACAACCTGATCGCACGGTGCGAATATTTTCAAAGTTCCCCGCCGTGTCGCTTCCGACCTCTCGGCGCGAATATTTTCAAAGTCCCCGGTCGTGTCGGTCCCGACCGCTCGGCGCGAATATTTTCTAAGTTCCCCGCCGTGTCGCTTCCGACCGCTCGGCGCGAATATTTTCTAAGTTCCCCGCCGTGTCGCTTCCGACCGCTCGGCGCGAATATTTTCTAAGTTCCCGGTCATGTCGCTTCCGACCTCTCGGTGGGAATATTTTACAATTTCACGGTCATGTCGCTTCCGACCTCTCGGTGGGAATATTTTACAATTTCACGGTCATGTCGCTTCCGACCTCTCGGTAGGAATATTTTTCAAATCTCCGGACGCATCGCTTCCTACATTTCGGTGAGGATATTTTTTACGTTTCTGAACGTATCGGTCCCGACCTCTTGGTGCGAATATTATATATATATATATATATATATATATATATATATATATATATATATATAACATAATATAACCTAACCTAATACAACCTGATCGCACGGTGCGAATATTTTCAAAGTTCCCCGCCGTGTCGCTTCCGACCTCTCGGCGCGAATATTTTCAAAGTCCCCGGTCGTGTCGGTCCCGACCGCTCGGCGCGAATATTTTCTAAGTTCCCCGCCGTGTCGCTTCCGACCGCTCGGCGCGAATATTTTCTAAGTTCCCCGCCGTGTCGCTTCCGACCGCTCGGCGCGAATATTTTCTAAGTTCCCGGTCATGTCGCTTCCGACCTCTCGGTGGGAATATTTTACAATTTCACGGTCATGTCGCTTCCGACCTCTCGGTGGGAATATTTTACAATTTCACGGTCATGTCGCTTCCGACCTCTCGGTAGGAATATTTTTCAAATCTCCGGACGCATCGCTTCCTACATTTCGGTGAGGATATTTTTTACGTTTCTGAACGTATCGGTCCCGACCTCTTGGTGCGAATATTATATATATATATATATATATATATATATATATATATATATATATATATAACATAATATAACCTAACCTAATACAACCTGATCGCACGGTGCGAATATTTTCAAAGTTCCCCGCCGTGTCGCTTCCGACCTCTCGGCGCGAATATTTTCAAAGTCCCCGGTCGTGTCGGTCCCGACCGCTCGGCGCGAATATTTTCTAAGTTCCCCGCCGTGTCGCTTCCGACCGCTCGGCGCGAATATTTTCTAAGTTCCCCGCCGTGTCGCTTCCGACCGCTCGGCGCGAATATTTTCTAAGTTCCCGGTCATGTCGCTTCCGACCTCTCGGTGGGAATATTTTACAATTTCACGGTCATGTCGCTTCCGACCTCTCGGTGGGAATATTTTACAATTTCACGGTCATGTCGCTTCCGACCTCTCGGTAGGAATATTTTTCAAATCTCCGGACGCATCGCTTCCTACATTTCGGTGAGGATATTTTTTACGTTTCTGAACGTATCGGTCCCGACCTTTTGGTGCGAATATTATATATATATATATATATATATATATATATATATATATATATATATATATAACATAATATAACCTAACCTAATACAACCTGATCGCACGGTGCGAATATTTTCAAAGTTCCCCGCCGTGTCGCTTCCGACCTCTCGGCGCGAATATTTTCAAAGTCCCCGGTCGTGTCGGTCCCGACCGCTCGGCGCGAATATTTTCTAAGTTCCCCGCCGTGTCGCTTCCGACCGCTCGGCGCGAATATTTTCTAAGTTCCCCGCCGTGTCGCTTCCGACCGCTCGGCGCGAATATTTTCTAAGTTCCCGGTCATGTCGCTTCCGACCTCTCGGTGGGAATATTTTACAATTTCACGGTCATGTCGCTTCCGACCTCTCGGTGGGAATATTTTACAATTTCACGGTCATGTCGCTTCCGACCTCTCGGTAGGAATATTTTTCAAATCTCCGGACGCATCGCTTCCTACATTTCGGTGAGGATATTTTTTACGTTTCTGAACGTATCGGTCCCGACCTCTTGGTGCGAATATTATATATATATATATATATATATATATATATATATATATATATATATATAACATAATATAACCTAACCTAATACAACCTGATCGCACGGTGCGAATATTTTCAAAGTTCCCCGCCGTGTCGCTCCGACCTCTCGGCGCGAATATTTTCAAAGTCCCCGGTCGTGTCGGTCCCGACCGCTCGGCGCGAATATTTTCTAAGTTCCCCGCCGTGTCGCTTCCGACCGCTCGGCGCGAATATTTTCTAAGTTCCCCGCCGTGTCGCTTCCGACCGCTCGGCGCGAATATTTTCTAAGTTCCCGGTCATGTCGCTTCCGACCTCTCGGTGGGAATATTTTACAATTTCACGGTCATGTCGCTTCCGACCTCTCGGTGGGAATATTTTACAATTTCACGGTCATGTCGCTTCCGACCTCTCGGTAGGAATATTTTTCAAATCTCCGGACGCATCGCTTCCTACATTTCGGTGAGGATATTTTTTACGTTTCTGAACGTATCGGTCCCGACCTCTTGGTGCGAATATTATATATATATATATATATATATATATATATATATATATATATATAACATAATATAACCTAACCTAATACAACCTGATCGCACGGTGCGAATATTTTCAAAGTTCCCCGCCGTGTCGCTTCCGACCTCTCGGCGCGAATATTTTCAAAGTCCCCGGTCGTGTCGGTCCCGACCGCTCGGCGCGAATATTTTCTAAGTTCCCCGCCGTGTCGCTTCCGACCGCTCGGCGCGAATATTTTCTAAGTTCCCCGCCGTGTCGCTTCCGACCGCTCGGCGCGAATATTTTCTAAGTTCCCGGTCATGTCGCTTCCGACCTCTCGGTGGGAATATTTTACAATTTCACGGTCAATGTCGCTTCCGACCTCTCGGTGGGAATATTTTACAATTTCACGGTCATGTCGCTTCCGACCTCTCGGTAGGAATATTTTTCAAATCTCCGGACGCATCGCTTCCTACATTTCGGTGAGGATATTTTTTACGTTTCTGAACGTATCGGTCCCGACCTCTTGGTGCGAATATTATATATATATATATATATATATATATATATATATATATATATATATATATATATATATATAACATAATATAACCTAACCTAATACAACCTGATCGCACGGTGCGAATATTTTCAAAGTTCCCCGCCGTGTCGCTTCCGACCTCTCGGCGCGAATATTTTCAAAGTCCCCGGTCGTGTCGGTCCCGACCGCTCGGCGCGAATATTTTCTAAGTTCCCCGCCGTGTCGCTTCCGACCGCTCGGCGCGAATATTTTCTAAGTTCCCCGCCGTGTCGCTTCCGACCGCTCGGCGCGAATATTTTCTAAGTTCCCGGTCATGTCGCTTCCGACCTCTCGGTGGGAATATTTTACAATTTCACGGTCATGTCGCTTCCGACCTCTCGGTGGGAATATTTTACAATTTCACGGTCATGTCGCTTCCGACCTCTCGGTAGGAATATTTTTCAAATCTCCGGACGCATCGCTTCCTACATTTCGGTGAGGATATTTTTTACGTTTCTGAACGTATCGGTCCCGACCTCTTGGTGCGAATATTATATATATATATATATATATATATATATATATATATATATATATATATATATATATATATATATATATATAACATAATATAACCTAACCTAATACAACCTGATCGCACGGTGCGAATATTTTCAAAGTTCCCCGCCGTGTCGCTTCCGACCTCTCGGCGCGAATATTTTCAAAGTCCCCGGTCGTGTCGGTCCCGACCGCTCGGCGCGAATATTTTCTAAGTTCCCCGCCGTGTCGCTTCCGACCGCTCGGCGCGAATATTTTCTAAGTTCCCCGCCGTGTCGCTTCCGACCGCTCGGCGCGAATATTTTCTAAGTTCCCGGTCATGTCGCTTCCGACCTCTCGGTGGGAATATTTTACAATTTCACGGTCATGTCGCTTCCGACCTCTCGGTGGGAATATTTTACAATTTCACGGTCATGTCGCTTCCGACCTCTCGGTAGGAATATTTTTCAAATCTCCGGACGCATCGCTTCCTACATTTCGGTGAGGATATTTTTTACGTTTCTGAACGTATCGGTCCCGACCTCTTGGTGCGAATATTATATATATATATATATATATATATATATATATATATATATATATATATATATAACATAATATAACCTAACCTAATACAACCTGATCGCACGGTGCGAATATTTTCAAAGTTCCCCGCCGTGTCGCTTCCGACCTCTCGGCGCGAATATTTTCAAAGTCCCCGGTCGTGTCGGTCCCGACCGCTCGGCGCGAATATTTTCTAAGTTCCCCGCCGTGTCGCTTCCGACCGCTCGGCGCGAATATTTTCTAAGTTCCCCGCCGTGTCGCTTCCGACCGCTCGGCGCGAATATTTTCTAAGTTCCCGGTCATGTCGCTTCCGACCTCTCGGTGGGAATATTTTACAATTTCACGGTCATGTCGCTTCCGACCTCTCGGTGGGAATATTTTACAATTTCACGGTCATGTCGCTTCCGACCTCTCGGTAGGAATATTTTTCAAATCTCCGGACGCATCGCTTCCTACATTTCGGTGAGGATATTTTTTACGTTTCTGAACGTATCGGTCCCGACCTCTTGGTGCGAATATTATATATATATATATATATATATATATATATATATATATATATATATATATATAACATAATATAACCTAACCTAATACAACCTGATCGCACGGTGCGAATATTTTCAAAGTTCCCCGCCGTGTCGCTTCCGACCTCTCGGCGCGAATATTTTCAAAGTCCCCGGTCGTGTCGGTCCCGACCGCTCGGCGCGAATATTTTCTAAGTTCCCCGCCGTGTCGCTTCCGACCGCTCGGCGCGAATATTTTCTAAGTTCCCCGCCGTGTCGCTTCCGACCGCTCGGCGCGAATATTTTCTAAGTTCCCGGTCATGTCGCTTCCGACCTCTCGGTGGGAATATTTTACAATTTCACGGTCATGTCGCTTCCGACCTCTCGGTGGGAATATTTTACAATTTCACGGTCATGTCGCTTCCGACCTCTCGGTAGGAATATTTTTCAAATCTCCGGACGCATCGCTTCCTACATTTCGGTGAGGATATTTTTTACGTTTCTGAACGTATCGGTCCCGACCTCTTGGTGCGAATATTATATATATATATATATATATATATATATATATATATATATATAACATAATATAACCTAACCTAATACAACCTGATCGCACGGTGCGAATATTTTCAAAGTTCCCCGCCGTGTCGCTTCCGACCTCTCGGCGCGAATATTTTCAAAGTCCCCGGTCGTGTCGGTCCCGACCGCTCGGCGCGAATATTTTCTAAGTTCCCCGCCGTGTCGCTTCCGACCGCTCGGCGCGAATATTTTCTAAGTTCCCCGCCGTGTCGCTTCCGACCGCTCGGCGCGAATATTTTCTTAGTTCCCGGTCATGTCGTAATCATGTCGACCTCTCGGTGGGAATATTTTACAATTTCACGGTCATGTCGCTTCCGACCTCTCGGTAGGAATATTTTTCAAATCTCCGGACGCATCGCTTCCTACATTTCGGTGAGGATATTTTTTACGTTTCTGAACGTATCGGTCCCGACCTCTTGGTGCGAATATTATATATATATATATATATATATATATATATATATATAACATAATATAACCTAACCTAATACAACCTGATCGCACGGTGCGAATATTTTCAAAGTTCCCCGCCGTGTCGCTTCCGACCTCTCGGCGCGAATATTTTCAAAGTCCCCGGTCGTGTCGGTCCCGACCGCTCGGCGCGAATATTTTCTAAGTTCCCCGCCGTGTCGCTTCCGACCGCTCGGCGCGAATATTTTCTAAGTTCCCCGCCGTGTCGCTTCCGACCGCTCGGCGCGAATATTTTCTTAGTTCCCGGTCATGTCGTAATCATGTCGACCTCTCGGTGGGAATATTTTACAATTTCACGGTCATGTCGCTTCCGACCTCTCGGTGGGAATATTTTACAATTTCACGGTCATGTCGCTTCCGACCTCTCGGTAGGAATATTTTTCAAATCTCCGGACGCATCGCTTCCTACATTTCGGTGAGGATATTTTTTACGTTTCTGAACGTATCGGTCCCGACCTCTTGGTGCGAATATTATATATATATATATATATATATATATATATATATATATATATATATATATAACATAATATAACCTAACCTAATACAACCTGATCGCACGGTGCGAATATTTTCAAAGTTCCCCGCCGTGTCGCTTCCGACCTCTCGGCGCGAATATTTTCAAAGTCCCCGGTCGTGTCGGTCCCGACCGCTCGGCGCGAATATTTTCTAAGTTCCCCGCCGTGTCGCTTCCGACCGCTCGGCGCGAATATTTTCTAAGTTCCCGGTCATGTCGCTTCCGACCTCTCGGTGGGAATATTTTACAATTTCACGGTCATGTCGCTTCCGACCTCTCGGTGGGAATATTTTACAATTTCACGGTCATGTCGCTTCCGACCTCTCGGTGGGAATATTTTACAATTTCACGGTCATGTCGCTTCCGACCTCTCGGTAGGAATATTTTTCAAATCTCCGGACGCATCGCTTCCTACATTTCGGTGAGGATATTTTTTACGTTTCTGAACGTATCGGTCCCGACCTCTTGGTGCGAATATTATATATATATATATATATATATATATATATATATATAACATAATATAACCTAACCTAATACAACCTGATCGCACGGTGCGAATATTTTCAAAGTTCCCCGCCGTGTCGCTTCCGACCTCTCGGCGCGAATATTTTCAAAGTCCCCGGTCGTGTCGGTCCCGACCGCTCGGCGCGAATATTTTCTAAGTTCCCCGCCGTGTCGCTTCCGACCGCTCGGCGCGAATATTTTCTAAGTTCCCCGCCGTGTCGCTTCCGACCGCTCGGCGCGAATATTTTCTAAGTTCCCGGTCATGTCGCTTCCGACCTCTCGGTGGGAATATTTTACAATTTCACGGTCATGTCGCTTCCGACCTCTCGGTGGGAATATTTTACAATTTCACGGTCATGTCGCTTCCGACCTCTCGGTAGGAATATTTTTCAAATCTCCGGACGCATCGCTTCCTACATTTCGGTGAGGATATTTTTTACGTTTCTGAACGTATCGGTCCCGACCTCTTGGTGCGAATATTTATATATATATATATATATATATATATATATATATATATATATATATATATAACATAATATAACCTAACCTAATACAACCTGATCGCACGGTGCGAATATTTTCAAAGTTCCCCGCCGTGTCGCTTCCGACCTCTCGGCGCGAATATTTTCAAAGTCCCCGGTCGTGTCGGTCCCGACCGCTCGGCGCGAATATTTTCTAAGTTCCCCGCCGTGTCGCTTCCGACCGCTCGGCGCGAATATTTTCTAAGTTCCCCGCCGTGTCGCTTCCGACCGCTCGGCGCGAATATTTTCTAAGTTCCCGGTCATGTCGCTTCCGACCTCTCGGTGGGAATATTTTACAATTTCACGGTCATGTCGCTTCCGACCTCTCGGTGGGAATATTTTACAATTTCACGGTCATGTCGCTTCCGACCTCTCGGTAGGAATATTTTTCAAATCTCCGGACGCATCGCTTCCTACATTTCGGTGAGGATATTTTTTACGTTTCTGAACGTATCGGTCCCGACCTCTTGGTGCGAATATTATATATATATATATATATATATATATATATATATATATATATATATATAACATAATATAACCTAACCTAATACAACCTGATCGCACGGTGCGAATATTTTCAAAGTTCCCCGCCGTGTCGCTTCCGACCTCTCGGCGCGAATATTTTCAAAGTCCCCGGTCGTGTCGGTCCCGACCGCTCGGCGCGAATATTTTCTAAGTTCCCCGCCGTGTCGCTTCCGACCGCTCGGCGCGAATATTTTCTAAGTTCCCCGCCGTGTCGCTTCCGACCGCTCGGCGCGAATATTTTCTAAGTTCCCGGTCATGTCGCTTCCGACCTCTCGGTGGGAATATTTTACAATTTCACGGTCATGTCGCTTCCGACCTCTCGGTGGGAATATTTTACAATTTCACGGTCATGTCGCTTCCGACCTCTCGGTAGGAATATTTTTCAAATCTCCGGACGCATCGCTTCCTACATTTCGGTGAGGATATTTTTTACGTTTCTGAACGTATCGGTCCCGACCTCTTGGTGCGAATATTATATATATATATATATATATATATATATATATATATATATATATATAACATAATATAACCTAACCTAATACAACCTGATCGCACGGTGCGAATATTTTCAAAGTTCCCCGCCGTGTCGCTACCTCTCGGCGCGAATATTTTCAAAGTCCCCGGTCGTGTCGGTCCCGACCGCTCGGCGCGAATATTTTCTAAGTTCCCCGCCGTGTCGCTTCCGACCGCTCGGCGCGAATATTTTCTAAGTTCCCCGCCGTGTCGCTTCCGACCGCTCGGCGCGAATATTTTCTAAGTTCCCGGTCATGTCGCTTCCGACCTCTCGGTGGGAATATTTTACAATTTCACGGTCATGTCGCTTCCGACCTCTCGGTGGGAATATTTTACAATTTCACGGTCATGTCGCTTCCGACCTCTCGGTAGGAATATTTTTCAAATCTCCGGACGCATCGCTTCCTACATTTCGGTGAGGATATTTTTTACGTTTCTGAACGTATCGGTCCCGACCTCTTGGTGCGAATATTATATATATATATATATATATAACATAATATAACCTAACCTAATACAACCTGATCGCACGGTGCGAATATTTTCAAAGTTCCCCGCCGTGTCGCTTCCGACCTCTCGGCGCGAATATTTTCAAAGTCCCCGGTCGTGTCGGTCCCGACCGCTCGGCGCGAATATTTTCTAAGTTCCCCGCCGTGTCGCTTCCGACCGCTCGGCGCGAATATTTTCTAAGTTCCCCGCCGTGTCGCTTCCGACCGCTCGGCGCGAATATTTTCTAAGTTCCCGGTCATGTCGCTTCCGACCTCTCGGTGGGAATATTTTACAATTTCACGGTCATGTCGCTTCCGACCTCTCGGTGGGAATATTTTACAATTTCACGGTCATGTCGCTTCCGACCTCTCGGTAGGAATATTTTTCAAATCTCCGGACGCATCGCTTCCTACATTTCGGTGAGGATATTTTTTACGTTTCTGAACGTATCGGTCCCGACCTCTTGGTGCGAATATTATATATATATATATATATATATATATATATATATATATAACATAATATAACCTAACCTAATACAACCTGATCGCACGGTGCGAATATTTTCAAAGTTCCCCGCCGTGTCGCTTCCGACCTCTCGGCGCGAATATTTTCAAAGTCCCCGGTCGTGTCGGTCCCGACCGCTCGGCGCGAATATTTTCTAAGTTCCCCGCCGTGTCGCTTCCGACCGCTCGGCGCGAATATTTTCTAAGTTCCCGGTCATGTCGCTTCCGACCTCTCGGTGGGAATATTTTACAATTTCACGGTCATGTCGCTTCCGACCTCTCGGTGGGAATATTTTACAATTTCACGGTCATGTCGCTTCCGACCTCTCGGTAGGAATATTTTTCAAATCTCCGGACGCATCGCTTCCTACATTTCGGTGAGGATATTTTTTACGTTTCTGAACGTATCGGTCCCGACCTCTTGGTGCGAATATTATATATATATATATATATATATATATATATATATATATATATATATAACATAATATAACCTAACCTAATACAACCTGATCGCACGGTGCGAATATTTTCAAAGTTCCCCGCCGTGTCGCTTCCGACCTCTCGGCGCGAATATTTTCAAAGTCCCCGGTCGTGTCGGTCCCGACCGCTCGGCGCGAATATTTTCTAAGTTCCCCGCCGTGTCGCTTCCGACCGCTCGGCGCGAATATTTTCTAAGTTCCCCGCCGTGTCGCTTCCGACCGCTCGGCGCGAATATTTTCTAAGTTCCCGGTCATGTCGCTTCCGACCTCTCGGTGGGAATATTTTACAATTTCACGGTCATGTCGCTTCCGACCTCTCGGTGGGAATATTTTACAATTTCACGGTCATGTCGCTTCCGACCTCTCGGTAGGAATATTTTTCAAATCTCCGGACGCATCGCTTCCTACATTTCGGTGAGGATATTTTTTACGTTTCTGAACGTATCGGTCCCGACCTCTTGGTGCGAATATTATATATATATATATATATATATATATA
Source organism: Xylocopa violacea (assembly GCA_963969225.1). Taxonomy (NCBI): domain Eukaryota; kingdom Metazoa; phylum Arthropoda; class Insecta; order Hymenoptera; family Apidae; genus Xylocopa; species Xylocopa violacea. The sequence continues at coordinate 81,445 of CAXAJV010000274.1, read as the reverse complement.
TATATATATATATATATATATATATATATATATATATATATATATATATATATATATAACATAATATAACCTAACCTAATACAACCTGATCGCACGGTGCGAATATTTTCAAAGTTCCCCGCCGTGTCGCTTCCGACCTCTCGGCGCGAATATTTTCAAAGTCCCCGGTCGTGTCGGTCCCGACCGCTCGGCGCGAATATTTTCTAAGTTCCCCGCCGTGTCGCTTCCGACCGCTCGGCGCGAATATTTTCTAAGTTCCCCGCCGTGTCGCTTCCGACCGCTCGGCGCGAATATTTTCTAAGTTCCCGGTCATGTCGCTTCCGACCTCTCGGTGGGAATATTTTACAATTTCACGGTCATGTCGCTTCCGACCTCTCGGTGGGAATATTTTACAATTTCACGGTCATGTCGCTTCCGACCTCTCGGTAGGAATATTTTTCAAATCTCCGGACGCATCGCTTCCTACATTTCGGTGAGGATATTTTTTACGTTTCTGAACGTATCGGTCCCGACCTCTTGGTGCGAATATATATATATATATATATATATATATATATATATATATATATATAACATAATATAACCTAACCTAATACAACCTGATCGCACGGTGCGAATATTTTCAAAGTTCCCCGCCGTGTCGCTTCCGACCTCTCGGCGCGAATATTTTCAAAGTCCCCGGTCGTGTCGGTCCCGACCGCTCGGCGCGAATATTTTCTAAGTTCCCCGCCGTGTCGCTTCCGACCGCTCGGCGCGAATATTTTCTAAGTTCCCCGCCGTGTCGCTTCCGACCGCTCGGCGCGAATATTTTCTAAGTTCCCGGTCATGTCGCTTCCGACCTCTCGGTGGGAATATTTTACAATTTCACGGTCATGTCGCTTCCGACCTCTCGGTGGGAATATTTTACAATTTCACGGTCATGTCGCTTCCGACCTCTCGGTAGGAATATTTTTCAAATCTCCGGACGCATCGCTTCCTACATTTCGGTGAGGATATTTTTTACGTTTCTGAACGTATCGGTCCCGACCTCTTGGTGCGAATATTATATATATATATATATATATAACATAATATAACCTAACCTAATACAACCTGATCGCACGGTGCGAATATTTTCAAAGTTCCCCGCCGTGTCGCTTCCGACCTCTCGGCGCGAATATTTTCAAAGTCCCCGGTCGTGTCGGTCCCGACCGCTCGGCGCGAATATTTTCTAAGTTCCCCGCCGTGTCGCTTCCGACCGCTCGGCGCGAATATTTTCTAAGTTCCCCGCCGTGTCGCTTCCGACCGCTCGGCGCGAATATTTTCTAAGTTCCCGGTCATGTCGCTTCCGACCTCTCGGTGGGAATATTTTACAATTTCACGGTCATGTCGCTTCCGACCTCTCGGTGGGAATATTTTACAATTTCACGGTCATGTCGCTTCCGACCTCTCGGTAGGAATATTTTTCAAATCTCCGGACGCATCGCTTCCTACATTTCGGTGAGGATATTTTTTACGTTTCTGAACGTATCGGTCCCGACCTCTTGGTGCGAATATTATATATATATATATATATATATATATATATATATATATATATAACATAATATAACCTAACCTAATACAACCTGATCGCACGGTGCGAATATTTTCAAAGTTCCCCGCCGTGTCGCTTCCGACCTCTCGGCGCGAATATTTTCAAAGTCCCCGGTCGTGTCGGTCCCGACCGCTCGGCGCGAATATTTTCTAAGTTCCCCGCCGTGTCGCTTCCGACCGCTCGGCGCGAATATTTTCTAAGTTCCCGGTCATGTCGCTTCCGACCTCTCGGTGGGAATATTTTACAATTTCACGGTCATGTCGCTTCCGACCTCTCGGTGGGAATATTTTACAATTTCACGGTCATGTCGCTTCCGACCTCTCGGTAGGAATATTTTTCAAATCTCCGGACGCATCGCTTCCTACATTTCGGTGAGGATATTTTTTACGTTTCTGAACGTATCGGTCCCGACCTCTTGGTGCGAATATTATATATATATATATATATATATATATATATATATATATATATATATATAACATAATATAACCTAACCTAATACAACCTGATCGCACGGTGCGAATATTTTCAAAGTTCCCCGCCGTGTCGCTTCCGACCTCTCGGCGCGAATATTTTCAAAGTCCCCGGTCGTGTCGGTCCCGACCGCTCGGCGCGAATATTTTCTAAGTTCCCCGCCGTGTCGCTTCCGACCGCTCGGCGCGAATATTTTCTAAGTTCCCCGCCGTGTCGCTTCCGACCGCTCGGCGCGAATATTTTCTAAGTTCCCGGTCATGTCGCTTCCGACCTCTCGGTGGGAATATTTTACAATTTCACGGTCATGTCGCTTCCGACCTCTCGGTGGGAATATTTTACAATTTCACGGTCATGTCGCTTCCGACCTCTCGGTAGGAATATTTTTCAAATCTCCGGACGCATCGCTTCCTACATTTCGGTGAGGATATTTTTTACGTTTCTGAACGTATCGGTCCCGACCTCTTGGTGCGAATATTATATATATATATATATATATATATATATATATATATATATATATATATATATATAACATAATATAACCTAACCTAATACAACCTGATCGCACGGTGCGAATATTTTCAAAGTTCCCCGCCGTGTCGCTTCCGACCTCTCGGCGCGAATATTTTCAAAGTCCCCGGTCGTGTCGGTCCCGACCGCTCGGCGCGAATATTTTCTAAGTTCCCCGCCGTGTCGCTTCCGACCGCTCGGCGCGAATATTTTCTAAGTTCCCCGCCGTGTCGCTTCCGACCGCTCGGCGCGAATATTTTCTAAGTTCCCGGTCATGTCGCTTCCGACCTCTCGGTGGGAATATTTTACAATTTCACGGTCATGTCGCTTCCGACCTCTCGGTGGGAATATTTTACAATTTCACGGTCATGTCGCTTCCGACCTCTCGGTAGGAATATTTTTCAAATCTCCGGACGCATCGCTTCCTACATTTCGGTGAGGATATTTTTTACGTTTCTGAACGTATCGGTCCCGACCTCTTGGTGCGAATATTATATATATATATATATATATATATATATATATATATATATATATATATATATATATATATATATAACATAATATAACCTAACCTAATACAACCTGATCGCACGGTGCGAATATTTTCAAAGTTCCCCGCCGTGTCGCTTCCGACCTCTCGGCGCGAATATTTTCAAAGTCCCCGGTCGTGTCGGTCCCGACCGCTCGGCGCGAATATTTTCTAAGTTCCCCGCCGTGTCGCTTCCGACCGCTCGGCGCGAATATTTTCTAAGTTCCCCGCCGTGTCGCTTCCGACCGCTCGGCGCGAATATTTTCTAAGTTCCCGGTCATGTCGCTTCCGACCTCTCGGTGGGAATATTTTACAATTTCACGGTCATGTCGCTTCCGACCTCTCGGTGGGAATATTTTACAATTTCACGGTCATGTCGCTTCCGACCTCTCGGTAGGAATATTTTTCAAATCTCCGGACGCATCGCTTCCTACATTTCGGTGAGGATATTTTTTACGTTTCTGAACGTATCGGTCCCGACCTCTTGGTGCGAATATTATATATATATATATATATATATATATATATATATATATATATATATATATATATATAACATAATATAACCTAACCTAATACAACCTGATCGCACGGTGCGAATATTTTCAAAGTTCCCCGCCGTGTCGCTTCCGACCTCTCGGCGCGAATATTTTCAAAGTCCCCGGTCGTGTCGGTCCCGACCGCTCGGCGCGAATATTTTCTAAGTTCCCCGCCGTGTCGCTTCCGACCGCTCGGCGCGAATATTTTCTAAGTTCCCCGCCGTGTCGCTTCCGACCGCTCGGCGCGAATATTTTCTAAGTTCCCGGTCATGTCGCTTCCGACCTCTCGGTGGGAATATTTTACAATTTCACGGTCATGTCGCTTCCGACCTCTCGGTGGGAATATTTTACAATTTCACGGTCATGTCGCTTCCGACCTCTCGGTAGGAATATTTTTCAAATCTCCGGACGCATCGCTTCCTACATTTCGGTGAGGATATTTTTTACGTTTCTGAACGTATCGGTCCCGACCTCTTGGTGCGAATATATATATATATATATATATATATATATATATATATATATATATATATATATATATATATATAACATAATATAACCTAACCTAATACAACCTGATCGCACGGTGCGAATATTTTCAAAGTTCCCCGCCGTGTCGCTTCCGACCTCTCGGCGCGAATATTTTCAAAGTCCCCGGTCGTGTCGGTCCCGACCGCTCGGCGCGAATATTTTCTAAGTTCCCCGCCGTGTCGCTTCCGACCGCTCGGCGCGAATATTTTCTAAGTTCCCCGCCGTGTCGCTTCCGACCGCTCGGCGCGAATATTTTCTAAGTTCCCGGTCATGTCGCTTCCGACCTCTCGGTGGGAATATTTTACAATTTCACGGTCATGTCGCTTCCGACCTCTCGGTGGGAATATTTTACAATTTCACGGTCATGCCGCTTCCGACCTCTCGGTAGGAATATTTTTCAAATCTCCGGACGCATCGCTTCCTACATTTCGGTGAGGATATTTTTTACGTTTCTGAACGTATCGGTCCCGACCTCTTGGTGCGAATATTATATATATATATATATATATATATATATATATATATATATAACATAATATAACCTAACCTAATACAACCTGATCGCACGGTGCGAATATTTTCAAAGTTCCCCGCCGTGTCGCTTCCGACCTCTCGGCGCGAATATTTTCAAAGTCCCCGGTCGTGTCGGTCCCGACCGCTCGGCGCGAATATTTTCTAAGTTCCCCGCCGTGTCGCTTCCGACCGCTCGGCGCGAATATTTTCTAAGTTCCCCGCCGTGTCGCTTCCGACCGCTCGGCGCGAATATTTTCTAAGTTCCCGGTCATGTCGCTTCCGACCTCTCGGTGGGAATATTTTACAATTTCACGGTCATGTCGCTTCCGACCTCTCGGTGGGAATATTTTACAATTTCACGGTCATGTCGCTTCTGACCTCTCGGTAGGAATATTTTTCAAATCTCCGGACGCATCGCTTCCTACATTTCGGTGAGGATATTTTTTACGTTTCTGAACGTATCGGTCCCGACCTCTTGGTGCGAATATTATATATATATATATATATATATATATATATATATATATATATAACATAATATAACCTAACCTAATACAACCTGATCGCACGGTGCGAATATTTTCAAAGTTCCCCGCCGTGTCGCTTCCGACCTCTCGGCGCGAATATTTTCAAAGTCCCCGGTCGTGTCGGTCCCGACCGCTCGGCGCGAATATTTTCTAAGTTCCCCGCCGTGTCGCTTCCGACCGCTCGGCGCGAATATTTTCTAAGTTCCCCGCCGTGTCGCTTCCGACCGCTCGGCGCGAATATTTTCTAAGTTCCCGGTCATGTCGCTTCCGACCTCTCGGTGGGAATATTTTACAATTTCACGGTCATGTCGCTTCCGACCTCTCGGTGGGAATATTTTACAATTTCACGGTCATGTCGCTTCCGACCTCTCGGTAGGAATATTTTTCAAATCTCCGGACGCATCGCTTCCTACATTTCGGTGAGGATATTTTTTACGTTTCTGAACGTATCGGTCCCGACCTCTTGGTGCGAATATTATATATATATATATATATATATATATATATATATATATATATATATATATATATATAACATAATATAACCTAACCTAATACAACCTGATCGCACGGTGCGAATATTTTCAAAGTTCCCCGCCGTGTCGCTTCCGACCTCTCGGCGCGAATATTTTCAAAGTCCCCGGTCGTGTCGGTCCCGACCGCTCGGCGCGAATATTTTCTAAGTTCCCCGCCGTGTCGCTTCCGACCGCTCGGCGCGAATATTTTCTAAGTTCCCCGCCGTGTCGCTTCCGACCGCTCGGCGCGAATATTTTCTAAGTTCCCGGTCATGTCGCTTCCGACCTCTCGGTGGGAATATTTTACAATTTCACGGTCATGTCGCTTCCGACCTCTCGGTGGGAATATTTTACAATTTCACGGTCATGTCGCTTCCGACCTCTCGGTAGGAATATTTTTCAAATCTCCGGACGCATCGCTTCCTACATTTCGGTGAGGATATTTTTTACGTTTCTGAACGTATCGGTCCCGACCTCTTGGTGCGAATATTATATATATATATATATATATATATATATATATATATATATATATAACATAATATAACCTAACCTAATACAACCTGATCGCACGGTGCGAATATTTTCAAAGTTCCCCGCCGTGTCGCTTCCGACCTCTCGGCGCGAATATTTTCAAAGTCCCCGGTCGTGTCGGTCCCGACCGCTCGGCGCGAATATTTTCTAAGTTCCCCGCCGTGTCGCTTCCGACCGCTCGGCGCGAATATTTTCTAAGTTCCCCGCCGTGTCGCTTCCGACCGCTCGGCGCGAATATTTTCTAAGTTCCCGGTCATGTCGCTTCCGACCTCTCGGTGGGAATATTTTACAATTTCACGGTCATGTCGCTTCCGACCTCTCGGTGGGAATATTTTACAATTTCACGGTCATGTCGCTTCCGACCTCTCGGTAGGAATATTTTTCAAATCTCCGGACGCATCGCTTCCTACATTTCGGTGAGGATATTTTTTACGTTTCTGAACGTATCGGTCCCGACCTCTTGGTGCGAATATTATATATATATATATATATATATATATATATATATATATATAACATAATATAACCTAACCTAATACAACCTGATCGCACGGTGCGAATATTTTCAAAGTTCCCCGCCGTGTCGCTTCCGACCTCTCGGCGCGAATATTTTCAAAGTCCCCGGTCGTGTCGGTCCCGACCGCTCGGCGCGAATATTTTCTAAGTTCCCCGCCGTGTCGCTTCCGACCGCTCGGCGCGAATATTTTCTAAGTTCCCCGCCGTGTCGCTTCCGACCGCTCGGCGCGAATATTTTCTAAGTTCCCGGTCATGTCGCTTCCGACCTCTCGGTGGGAATATTTTACAATTTCACGGTCATGTCGCTTCCGACCTCTCGGTGGGAATATTTTACAATTTCACGGTCATGTCGCTTCCGACCTCTCGGTAGGAATATTTTTCAAATCTCCGGACGCATCGCTTCCTACATTTCGGTGAGGATATTTTTTACGTTTCTGAACGTATCGGTCCCGACCTCTTGGTGCGAATATTATATATATATATATATATATATATATATATATATATATATATAACATAATATAACCTAACCTAATACAACCTGATCGCACGGTGCGAATATTTTCAAAGTTCCCCGCCGTGTCGCTTCCGACCTCTCGGCGCGAATATTTTCAAAGTCCCCGGTCGTGTCGGTCCCGACCGCTCGGCGCGAATATTTTCTAAGTTCCCCGCCGTGTCGCTTCCGACCGCTCGGCGCGAATATTTTCTAAGTTCCCCGCCGTGTCGCTTCCGACCGCTCGGCGCGAATATTTTCTAAGTTCCCGGTCATGTCGCTTCCGACCTCTCGGTGGGAATATTTTACAATTTCACGGTCATGTCGCTTCCGACCTCTCGGTGGGAATATTTTACAATTTCACGGTCATGTCGCTTCCGACCTCTCGGTAGGAATATTTTTCAAATCTCCGGACGCATCGCTTCCTACATTTCGGTGAGGATATTTTTTACGTTTCTGAACGTATCGGTCCCGACCTCTTGGTGCGAATATTATATATATATATATATATATATATATATATATATATATATATAACATAATATAACCTAACCTAATACAACCTGATCGCACGGTGCGAATATTTTCAAAGTTCCCCGCCGTGTCGCTTCCGACCTCTCGGCGCGAATATTTTCAAAGTCCCCGGTCGTGTCGGTCCCGACCGCTCGGCGCGAATATTTTCTAAGTTCCCCGCCGTGTCGCTTCCGACCACTCGGCGCGAATATTTTCTAAGTTCCCCGCCGTGTCGCTTCCGACCGCTCGGCGCGAATATTTTCTAAGTTCCCGGTCATGTCGCTTCCGACCTCTCGGTGGGAATATTTTACAATTTCACGGTCATGTCGCTTCCGACCTCTCGGTGGGAATATTTTACAATTTCACGGTCATGTCGCTTCCGACCTCTCGGTAGGAATATTTTTCAAATCTCCGGACGCATCGCTTCCTACATTTCGGTGAGGATATTTTTTACGTTTCTGAACGTATCGGTCCCGACCTTTTGGTGCGAATATTATATATATATATATATATATATATATATATATATATATATATATATATATAACATAATATAACCTAACCTAATACAACCTGATCGCACGGTGCGAATATTTTCAAAGTTCCCCGCCGTGTCGCTTCCGACCTCTCGGCGCGAATATTTTCAAAGTCCCCGGTCGTGTCGGTCCCGACCGCTCGGCGCGAATATTTTCTAAGTTCCCCGCCGTGTCGCTTCCGACCGCTCGGCGCGAATATTTTCTAAGTTCCCCGCCGTGTCGCTTCCGACCGCTCGGCGCGAATATTTTCTAAGTTCCCGGTCATGTCGCTTCCGACCTCTCGGTGGGAATATTTTACAATTTCACGGTCATGTCGCTTCCGACCTCTCGGTGGGAATATTTTACAATTTCACGGTCATGTCGCTTCCGACCTCTCGGTAGGAATATTTTTCAAATCTCCGGACGCATCGCTTCCTACATTTCGGTGAGGATATTTTTTACGTTTCTGAACGTATCGGTCCCGACCTCTTGGTGCGAATATTATATATATATATATATATATAACATAATATAACCTAACCTAATACAACCTGATCGCACGGTGCGAATATTTTCAAAGTTCCCCGCCGTGTCGCTTCCGACCTCTCGGCGCGAATATTTTCAAAGTCCCCGGTCGTGTCGGTCCCGACCGCTCGGCGCGAATATTTTCTAAGTTCCCCGCCGTGTCGCTTCCGACCGCTCGGCGCGAATATTTTCTAAGTTCCCCGCCGTGTCGCTTCCGACCGCTCGGCGCGAATATTTTCTAAGTTCCCGGTCATGTCGCTTCCGACCTCTCGGTGGGAATATTTTACAATTTCACGGTCATGTCGCTTCCGACCTCTCGGTGGGAATATTTTACAATTTCACGGTCATGTCGCTTCCGACCTCTCGGTAGGAATATTTTTCAAATCTCCGGACGCATCGCTTCCTACATTTCGGTGAGGATATTTTTTACGTTTCTGAACGTATCGGTCCCGACCTCTTGGTGCGAATATTATATATATATATATATATATATATATATATATATATATATATATATAACATAATATAACCTAACCTAATACAACCTGATCGCACGGTGCGAATATTTTCAAAGTTCCCCGCCGTGTCGCTTCCGACCTCTCGGCGCGAATATTTTCAAAGTCCCCGGTCGTGTCGGTCCCGACCGCTCGGCGCGAATATTTTCTAAGTTCCCCGCCGTGTCGCTTCCGACCGCTCGGCGCGAATATTTTCTAAGTTCCCCGCCGTGTCGCTTCCGACCGCTCGGCGCGAATATTTTCTAAGTTCCCGGTCATGTCGCTTCCGACCTCTCGGTGGGAATATTTTACAATTTCACGGTCATGTCGCTTCCGACCTCTCGGTGGGAATATTTTACAATTTCACGGTCATGTCGCTTCCGACCTCTCGGTAGGAATATTTTTCAAATCTCCGGACGCATCGCTTCCTACATTTCGGTGAGGATATTTTTTACGTTTCTGAACGTATCGGTCCCGACCTCTTGGTGCGAATATTATATATATATATATATATATAACATAATATAACCTAACCTAATACAACCTGATCGCACGGTGCGAATATTTTCAAAGTTCCCCGCCGTGTCGCTTCCGACCTCTCGGCGCGAATATTTTCAAAGTCCCCGGTCGTGTCGGTCCCGACCGCTCGGCGCGAATATTTTCTAAGTTCCCCGCCGTGTCGCTTCCGACCGCTCGGCGCGAATATTTTCTAAGTTCCCCGCCGTGTCGCTTCCGACCGCTCGGCGCGAATATTTTCTAAGTTCCCGGTCATGTCGCTTCCGACCTCTCGGTGGGAATATTTTACAATTTCACGGTCATGTCGCTTCCGACCTCTCGGTGGGAATATTTTACAATTTCACGGTCATGTCGCTTCCGACCTCTCGGTAGGAATATTTTTCAAATCTCCGGACGCATCGCTTCCTACATTTCGGTGAGGATATTTTTTACGTTTCTGAACGTATCGGTCCCGACCTCTTGGTGCGAATATTATATATATATATATATATATATATATATATATATATATATATATATATATAACATAATATAACCTAACCTAATACAACCTGATCGCACGGTGCGAATATTTTCAAAGTTCCCCGCCGTGTCGCTTCCGACCTCTCGGCGCGAATATTTTCAAAGTCCCCGGTCGTGTCGGTCCCGACCGCTCGGCGCGAATATTTTCTAAGTTCCCCGCCGTGTCGCTTCCGACCGCTCGGCGCGAATATTTTCTAAGTTCCCCGCCGTGTCGCTTCCGACCGCTCGGCGCGAATATTTTCTAAGTTCCCGGTCATGTCGCTTCCGACCTCTCGGTGGGAATATTTTACAATTTCACGGTCATGTCGCTTCCGACCTCTCGGTGGGAATATTTTACAATTTCACGGTCATGTCGCTTCCGACCTCTCGGTAGGAATATTTTTCAAATCTCCGGACGCATCGCTTCCTACATTTCGGTGAGGATATTTTTTACGTTTCTGAACGTATCGGTCCCGACCTCTTGGTGCGAATATTATATATATATATATATATATATATATATATATATATATATATATATATATATATATATATATATAACATAATATAACCTAACCTAATACAACCTGATCGCACGGTGCGAATATTTTCAAAGTTCCCCGCCGTGTCGCTTCCGACCTCTCGGCGCGAATATTTTCAAAGTCCCCGGTCGTGTCGGTCCCGACCGCTCGGCGCGAATATTTTCTAAGTTCCCCGCCGTGTCGCTTCCGACCGCTCGGCGCGAATATTTTCTAAGTTCCCCGCCGTGTCGCTTCCGACCGCTCGGCGCGAATATTTTCTAAGTTCCCGGTCATGTCGCTTCCGACCTCTCGGTGGGAATATTTTACAATTTCACGGTCATGTCGCTTCCGACCTCTCGGTGGGAATATTTTACAATTTCACGGTCATGTCGCTTCCGACCTCTCGGTAGGAATATTTTTCAAATCTCCGGACGCATCGCTTCCTACATTTCGGTGAGGATATTTTTTACGTTTCTGAACGTATCGGTCCCGACCTCTTGGTGCGAATATTATATATATATATATATATATAACATAATATAACCTAACCTAATACAACCTGATCGCACGGTGCGAATATTTTCAAAGTTCCCCGCCGTGTCGCTTCCGACCTCTCGGCGCGAATATTTTCAAAGTCCCCGGTCGTGTCGGTCCCGACCGCTCGGCGCGAATATTTTCTAAGTTCCCCGCCGTGTCGCTTCCGACCGCTCGGCGCGAATATTTTCTAAGTTCCCCGCCGTGTCGCTTCCGACCGCTCGGCGCGAATATTTTCTAAGTTCCCGGTCATGTCGCTTCCGACCTCTCGGTGGGAATATTTTACAATTTCACGGTCATGTCGCTTCCGACCTCTCGGTGGGAATATTTTACAATTTCACGGTCATGTCGCTTCCGACCTCTCGGTAGGAATATTTTTCAAATCTCCGGACGCATCGCTTCCTACATTTCGGTGAGGATATTTTTTACGTTTCTGAACGTATCGGTCCCGACCTCTTGGTGCGAATATTATATATATATATATATATATATATATATATATATATATATATATATATATATAACATAATATAACCTAACCTAATACAACCTGATCGCACGGTGCGAATATTTTCAAAGTTCCCCGCCGTGTCGCTTCCGACCTCTCGGCGCGAATATTTTCAAAGTCCCCGGTCGTGTCGGTCCCGACCGCTCGGCGCGAATATTTTCTAAGTTCCCCGCCGTGTCGCTTCCGACCGCTCGGCGCGAATATTTTCTAAGTTCCCCGCCGTGTCGCTTCCGACCGCTCGGCGCGAATATTTTCTAAGTTCCCGGTCATGTCGCTTCCGACCTCTCGGTGGGAATATTTTACAATTTCACGGTCATGTCGCTTCCGACCTCTCGGTGGGAATATTTTACAATTTCACGGTCATGTCGCTTCCGACCTCTCGGTAGGAATATTTTTCAAATCTCCGGACGCATCGCTTCCTACATTTCGGTGAGGATATTTTTTACGTTTCTGAACGTATCGGTCCCGACCTCTTGGTGCGAATATTATATATATATATATATATATATATATATATATATATATATATATATATATATAACATAATATAACCTAACCTAATACAACCTGATCGCACGGTGCGAATATTTTCAAAGTTCCCCGCCGTGTCGCTTCCGACCTCTCGGCGCGAATATTTTCAAAGTCCCCGGTCGTGTCGGTCCCGACCGCTCGGCGCGAATATTTTCTAAGTTCCCCGCCGTGTCGCTTCCGACCGCTCGGCGCGAATATTTTCTAAGTTCCCCGCCGTGTCGCTTCCGACCGCTCGGCGCGAATATTTTCTAAGTTCCCGGTCATGTCGCTTCCGACCTCTCGGTGGGAATATTTTACAATTTCACGGTCATGTCGCTTCCGACCTCTCGGTGGGAATATTTTACAATTTCACGGTCATGTCGCTTCCGACCTCTCGGTAGGAATATTTTTCAAATCTCCGGACGCATCGCTTCCTACATTTCGGTGAGGATATTTTTTACGTTTCTGAACGTATCGGTCCCGACCTCTTGGTGCGAATATTATATATATATATATATATATATATATATATATATATATATATATAACATAATATAACCTAACCTAATACAACCTGATCGCACGGTGCGAATATTTTCAAAGTTCCCCGCCGTGTCGCTTCCGACCTCTCGGCGCGAATATTTTCAAAGTCCCCGGTCGTGTCGGTCCCGACCGCTCGGCGCGAATATTTTCTAAGTTCCCCGCCGTGTCGCTTCCGACCGCTCGGCGCGAATATTTTCTAAGTTCCCCGCCGTGTCGCTTCCGACCGCTCGGCGCGAATATTTTCTAAGTTCCCGGTCATGTCGCTTCCGACCTCTCGGTGGGAATATTTTACAATTTCACGGTCATGTCGCTTCCGACCTCTCGGTGGGAATATTTTACAATTTCACGGTCATGCCGCTTCCGACCTCTCGGTAGGAATATTTTTCAAATCTCCGGACGCATCGCTTCCTACATTTCGGTGAGGATATTTTTTACGTTTCTGAACGTATCGGTCCCGACCTCTTGGTGCGAATATTATATATATATATATATATATATATATATATATATATATATATATATATATATATATATATAACATAATATAACCTAACCTAATACAACCTGATCGCACGGTGCGAATATTTTCAAAGTTCCCCGCCGTGTCGCTTCCGACCTCTCGGCGCGAATATTTTCAAAGTCCCCGGTCGTGTCGGTCCCGACCGCTCGGCGCGAATATTTTCTAAGTTCCCCGCCGTGTCGCTTCCGACCGCTCGGCGCGAATATTTTCTAAGTTCCCCGCCGTGTCGCTTCCGACCGCTCGGCGCGAATATTTTCTAAGTTCCCGGTCATGTCGCTTCCGACCTCTCGGTGGGAATATTTTACAATTTCACGGTCATGTCGCTTCCGACCTCTCGGTGGGAATATTTTACAATTTCACGGTCATGTCGCTTCTGACCTCTCGGTAGGAATATTTTTCAAATCTCCGGACGCATCGCTTCCTACATTTCGGTGAGGATATTTTTTACGTTTCTGAACGTATCGGTCCCGACCTCTTGGTGCGAATATTATATATATATATATATATATATATATATATATATATATATATATATATAACATAATATAACCTAACCTAATACAACCTGATCGCACGGTGCGAATATTTTCAAAGTTCCCCGCCGTGTCGCTTCCGACCTCTCGGCGCGAATATTTTCAAAGTCCCCGGTCGTGTCGGTCCCGACCGCTCGGCGCGAATATTTTCTAAGTTCCCCGCCGTGTCGCTTCCGACCGCTCGGCGCGAATATTTTCTAAGTTCCCCGCCGTGTCGCTTCCGACCGCTCGGCGCGAATATTTTCTAAGTTCCCGGTCATGTCGCTTCCGACCTCTCGGTGGGAATATTTTACAATTTCACGGTCATGTCGCTTCCGACCTCTCGGTGGGAATATTTTACAATTTCACGGTCATGTCGCTTCTGACCTCTCGGTAGGAATATTTTTCAAATCTCCGGACGCATCGCTTCCTACATTTCGGTGAGGATATTTTTTACGTTTCTGAACGTATCGGTCCCGACCTCTTGGTGCGAATATTATATATATATAACATAATATAACCTAACCTAATACAACCTGATCGCACGGTGCGAATATTTTCAAAGTTCCCCGCCGTGTCGCTTCCGACCTCTCGGCGCGAATATTTTCAAAGTCCCCGGTCGTGTCGGTCCCGACCGCTCGGCGCGAATATTTTCTAAGTTCCCCGCCGTGTCGCTTCCGACCGCTCGGCGCGAATATTTTCTAAGTTCCCCGCCGTGTCGCTTCCGACCGCTCGGCGCGAATATTTTCTAAGTTCCCGGTCATGTCGCTTCCGACCTCTCGGTGGGAATATTTTACAATTTCACGGTCATGTCGCTTCCGACCTCTCGGTGGGAATATTTTACAATTTCACGGTCATGTCGCTTCTGACCTCTCGGTAGGAATATTTTTCAAATCTCCGGACGCATCGCTTCCTACATTTCGGTGAGGATATTTTTTACGTTTCTGAACGTATCGGTCCCGACCTCTTGGTGCGAATATTATATATATATATATATATATATATATATATATATATATATATATATATATAACATAATATAACCTAACCTAATACAACCTGATCGCACGGTGCGAATATTTTCAAAGTTCCCCGCCGTGTCGCTTCCGACCTCTCGGCGCGAATATTTTCAAAGTCCCCGGTCGTGTCGGTCCCGACCGCTCGGCGCGAATATTTTCTAAGTTCCCCGCCGTGTCGCTTCCGACCGCTCGGCGCGAATATTTTCTAAGTTCCCCGCCGTGTCGCTTCCGACCGCTCGGCGCGAATATTTTCTAAGTTCCCGGTCATGTCGCTTCCGACCTCTCGGTGGGAATATTTTACAATTTCACGGTCATGTCGCTTCCGACCTCTCGGTGGGAATATTTTACAATTTCACGGTCATGTCGCTTCCGACCTCTCGGTAGGAATATTTTTCAAATCTCCGGACGCATCGCTTCCTACATTTCGGTGAGGATATTTTTTACGTTTCTGAACGTATCGGTCCCGACCTCTTGGTGCGAATATTATATATATATATATATATATATATATATATATATATATATATATAACATAATATAACCTAACCTAATACAACCTGATCGCACGGTGCGAATATTTTCAAAGTTCCCCGCCGTGTCGCTTCCGACCTCTCGGCGCGAATATTTTCAAAGTCCCCGGTCGTGTCGGTCCCGACCGCTCGGCGCGAATATTTTCTAAGTTCCCCGCCGTGTCGCTTCCGACCGCTCGGCGCGAATATTTTCTAAGTTCCCCGCCGTGTCGCTTCCGACCGCTCGGCGCGAATATTTTCTAAGTTCCCGGTCATGTCGCTTCCGACCTCTCGGTGGGAATATTTTACAATTTCACGGTCATGTCGCTTCCGACCTCTCGGTGGGAATATTTTACAATTTCACGGTCATGTCGCTTCCGACCTCTCGGTAGGAATATTTTTCAAATCTCCGGACGCATCGCTTCCTACATTTCGGTGAGGATATTTTTTACGTTTCTGAACGTATCGGTCCCGACCTCTTGGTGCGAATATTATATATATATATATATATATATATATATATATATATATATATATATATATATATATATATATATATAACATAATATAACCTAACCTAATACAACCTGATCGCACGGTGCGAATATTTTCAAAGTTCCCCGCCGTGTCGCTTCCGACCTCTCGGCGCGAATATTTTCAAAGTCCCCGGTCGTGTCGGTCCCGACCGCTCGGCGCGAATATTTTCTAAGTTCCCCGCCGTGTCGCTTCCGACCGCTCGGCGCGAATATTTTCTAAGTTCCCCGCCGTGTCGCTTCCGACCGCTCGGCGCGAATATTTTCTAAGTTCCCGGTCATGTCGCTTCCGACCTCTCGGTGGGAATATTTTACAATTTCACGGTCATGTCGCTTCCGACCTCTCGGTGGGAATATTTTACAATTTCACGGTCATGTCGCTTCCGACCTCTCGGTAGGAATATTTTTCAAATCTCCGGACGCATCGCTTCCTACATTTCGGTGAGGATATTTTTTACGTTTCTGAACGTATCGGTCCCGACCTCTTGGTGCGAATATTATATATATATATATATATATATATATATATATATATATATATATATATATATATATATATAACATAATATAACCTAACCTAATACAACCTGATCGCACGGTGCGAATATTTTCAAAGTTCCCCGCCGTGTCGCTTCCGACCTCTCGGCGCGAATATTTTCAAAGTCCCCGGTCGTGTCGGTCCCGACCGCTCGGCGCGAATATTTTCTAAGTTCCCCGCCGTGTCGCTTCCGACCGCTCGGCGCGAATATTTTCTAAGTTCCCCGCCGTGTCGCTTCCGACCGCTCGGCGCGAATATTTTCTAAGTTCCCGGTCATGTCGCTTCCGACCTCTCGGTGGGAATATTTTACAATTTCACGGTCATGTCGCTTCCGACCTCTCGGTGGGAATATTTTACAATTTCACGGTCATGTCGCTTCCGACCTCTCGGTAGGAATATTTTTCAAATCTCCGGACGCATCGCTTCCTACATTTCGGTGAGGATATTTTTTACGTTTCTGAACGTATCGGTCCCGACCTCTTGGTGCGAATATTATATATATATATATATATATATATATATATATATATATATATATAACATAATATAACCTAACCTAATACAACCTGATCGCACGGTGCGAATATTTTCAAAGTTCCCCGCCGTGTCGCTTCCGACCTCTCGGCGCGAATATTTTCAAAGTCCCCGGTCGTGTCGGTCCCGACCGCTCGGCGCGAATATTTTCTAAGTTCCCCGCCGTGTCGCTTCCGACCGCTCGGCGCGAATATTTTCTAAGTTCCCCGCCGTGTCGCTTCCGACCGCTCGGCGCGAATATTTTCTAAGTTCCCGGTCATGTCGCTTCCGACCTCTCGGTGGGAATATTTTACAATTTCACGGTCATGTCGCTTCCGACCTCTCGGTGGGAATATTTTACAATTTCACGGTCATGTCGCTTCCGACCTCTCGGTAGGAATATTTTTCAAATCTCCGGACGCATCGCTTCCTACATTTCGGTGAGGATATTTTTTACGTTTCTGAACGTATCGGTCCCGACCTCTTGGTGCGAATATTATATATATATATATATATATATATATATATATATATATATATATATATATATATATATATATATAACATAATATAACCTAACCTAATACAACCTGATCGCACGGTGCGAATATTTTCAAAGTTCCCCGCCGTGTCGCTTCCGACCTCTCGGCGCGAATATTTTCAAAGTCCCCGGTCGTGTCGGTCCCGACCGCTCGGCGCGAATATTTTCTAAGTTCCCCGCCGTGTCGCTTCCGACCGCTCGGCGCGAATATTTTCTAAGTTCCCCGCCGTGTCGCTTCCGACCGCTCGGCGCGAATATTTTCTAAGTTCCCGGTCATGTCGCTTCCGACCTCTCGGTGGGAATATTTTACAATTTCACGGTCATGTCGCTTCCGACCTCTCGGTGGGAATATTTTACAATTTCACGGTCATGTCGCTTCCGACCTCTCGGTAGGAATATTTTTCAAATCTCCGGACGCATCCCTACATTTCGGTGAGGATATTTTTTACGTTTCTGAACGTATCGGTCCCGACCTCTTGGTGCGAATATTATATATATATATATATATATATATATATATATATATATATATATATATATATATATATAACATAATATAACCTAACCTAATACAACCTGATCGCACGGTGCGAATATTTTCAAAGTTCCCCGCCGTGTCGCTTCCGACCTCTCGGCGCGAATATTTTCAAAGTCCCCGGTCGTGTCGGTCCCGACCGCTCGGCGCGAATATTTTCTAAGTTCCCCGCCGTGTCGCTTCCGACCGCTCGGCGCGAATATTTTCTAAGTTCCCCGCCGTGTCGCTTCCGACCGCTCGGCGCGAATATTTTCTAAGTTCCCGGTCATGTCGCTTCCGACCTCTCGGTGGGAATATTTTACAATTTCACGGTCATGTCGCTTCCGACCTCTCGGTGGGAATATTTTACAATTTCACGGTCATGTCGCTTCTGACCTCTCGGTAGGAATATTTTTCAAATCTCCGGACGCATCGCTTCCTACATTTCGGTGAGGATATTTTTTACGTTTCTGAACGTATCGGTCCCGACCTCTTGGTGCGAATATTATATATATATATATATATATATATATATATATATATATATATATATATATATATATAACATAATATAACCTAACCTAATACAACCTGATCGCACGGTGCGAATATTTTCAAAGTTCCCCGCCGTGTCGCTTCCGACCTCTCGGCGCGAATATTTTCAAAGTCCCCGGTCGTGTCGGTCCCGACCGCTCGGCGCGAATATTTTCTAAGTTCCCCGCCGTGTCGCTTCCGACCGCTCGGCGCGAATATTTTCTAAGTTCCCCGCCGTGTCGCTTCCGACCGCTCGGCGCGAATATTTTCTAAGTTCCCGGTCATGTCGCTTCCGACCTCTCGGTGGGAATATTTTACAATTTCACGGTCATGTCGCTTCCGACCTCTCGGTGGGAATATTTTACAATTTCACGGTCATGTCGCTTCCGACCTCTCGGTAGGAATATTTTTCAAATCTCCGGACGCATCGCTTCCTACATTTCGGTGAGGATATTTTTTACGTTTCTGAACGTATCGGTCCCGACCTCTTGGTGCGAATATTATATATATATATATATATATATATATATATATATATATATATATATAACATAATATAACCTAACCTAATACAACCTGATCGCACGGTGCGAATATTTTCAAAGTTCCCCGCCGTGTCGCTTCCGACCTCTCGGCGCGAATATTTTCAAAGTCCCCGGTCGTGTCGGTCCCGACCGCTCGGCGCGAATATTTTCTAAGTTCCCCGCCGTGTCGCTTCCGACCGCTCGGCGCGAATATTTTCTAAGTTCCCCGCCGTGTCGCTTCCGACCGCTCGGCGCGAATATTTTCTAAGTTCCCGGTCATGTCGCTTCCGACCTCTCGGTGGGAATATTTTACAATTTCACGGTCATGTCGCTTCCGACCTCTCGGTGGGAATATTTTACAATTTCACGGTCATGTCGCTTCCGACCTCTCGGTAGGAATATTTTTCAAATCTCCGGACGCATCGCTTCCTACATTTCGGTGAGGATATTTTTTACGTTTCTGAACGTATCGGTCCCGACCTCTTGGTGCGAATATTATATATATATATATATATATATATATATATATATATATATATATAACATAATATAACCTAACCTAATACAACCTGATCGCACGGTGCGAATATTTTCAAAGTTCCCCGCCGTGTCGCTTCCGACCTCTCGGCGCGAATATTTTCAAAGTCCCCGGTCGTGTCGGTCCCGACCGCTCGGCGCGAATATTTTCTAAGTTCCCCGCCGTGTCGCTTCCGACCGCTCGGCGCGAATATTTTCTAAGTTCCCCGCCGTGTCGCTTCCGACCGCTCGGCGCGAATATTTTCTAAGTTCCCGGTCATGTCGCTTCCGACCTCTCGGTGGGAATATTTTACAATTTCACGGTCATGTCGCTTCCGACCTCTCGGTGGGAATATTTTACAATTTCACGGTCATGTCGCTTCCGACCTCTCGGTAGGAATATTTTTCAAATCTCCGGACGCATCGCTTCCTACATTTCGGTGAGGATATTTTTTACGTTTCTGAACGTATCGGTCCCGACCTCTTGGTGCGAATATTATATATATATATATATATATATATATATATATATATATATATATATATATATATATAACATAATATAACCTAACCTAATACAACCTGATCGCACGGTGCGAATATTTTCAAAGTTCCCCGCCGTGTCGCTTCCGACCTCTCGGCGCGAATATTTTCAAAGTCCCCGATCGTGTCGGTCCCGACCGCTCGGCGCGAATATTTTCTAAGTTCCCCGCCGTGTCGCTTCCGACCGCTCGGCGCGAATATTTTCTAAGTTCCCCGCCGTGTCGCTTCCGACCGCTCGGCGCGAATATTTTCTAAGTTCCCGGTCATGTCGCTTCCGACCTCTCGGTGGGAATATTTTACAATTTCACGGTCATGTCGCTTCCGACCTCTCGGTGGGAATATTTTACAATTTCACGGTCATGTCGCTTCCGACCTCTCGGTAGGAATATTTTTCAAATCTCCGGACGCATCGCTTCCTACATTTCGGTGAGGATATTTTTTACGTTTCTGAACGTATCGGTCCCGACCTCTTGGTGCGAATATTATATATATATATATATATATATATATATATATATATATATATAACATAATATAACCTAACCTAATACAACCTGATCGCACGGTGCGAATATTTTCAAAGTTCCCCGCCGTGTCGCTTCCGACCTCTCGGCGCGAATATTTTCAAAGTCCCCGGTCGTGTCGGTCCCGACCGCTCGGCGCGAATATTTTCTAAGTTCCCCGCCGTGTCGCTTCCGACCGCTCGGCGCGAATATTTTCTAAGTTCCCCGCCGTGTCGCTTCCGACCGCTCGGCGCGAATATTTTCTAAGTTCCCGGTCATGTCGCTTCCGACCTCTCGGTGGGAATATT
Source organism: Xylocopa violacea (assembly GCA_963969225.1). Taxonomy (NCBI): domain Eukaryota; kingdom Metazoa; phylum Arthropoda; class Insecta; order Hymenoptera; family Apidae; genus Xylocopa; species Xylocopa violacea. The sequence goes on along the minus strand of CAXAJV010000274.1, from coordinate 60,378 downwards.
TTACAATTTCACGGTCATGTCGCTTCCGACCTCTCGGTGGGAATATTTTACAATTTCACGGTCATGTCGCTTCCGACCTCTCGGTAGGAATATTTTTCAAATCTCCGGACGCATCGCTTCCTACATTTCGGTGAGGATATTTTTTACGTTTCTGAACGTATCGGTCCCGACCTCTTGGTGCGAATATTATATATATATATATATATATATATATATATATATATATATATATATATATATATATAACATAATATAACCTAACCTAATACAACCTGATCGCACGGTGCGAATATTTTCAAAGTTCCCCGCCGTGTCGCTTCCGACCTCTCGGCGCGAATATTTTCAAAGTCCCCGGTCGTGTCGGTCCCGACCGCTCGGCGCGAATATTTTCTAAGTTCCCCGCCGTGTCGCTTCCGACCGCTCGGCGCGAATATTTTCTAAGTTCCCCGCCGTGTCGCTTCCGACCGCTCGGCGCGAATATTTTCTAAGTTCCCGGTCATGTCGCTTCCGACCTCTCGGTGGGAATATTTTACAATTTCACGGTCATGTCGCTTCCGACCTCTCGGTGGGAATATTTTACAATTTCACGGTCATGTCGCTTCCGACCTCTCGGTAGGAATATTTTTCAAATCTCCGCACGCATCGCTTCCTACATTTCGGTGAGGATATTTTTTACGTTTCTGAACGTATCGGTCCCGACCTCTTGGTGCGAATATTATATATATATATATATATATATATATATATATATATATATATATATATATAACATAATATAACCTAACCTAATACAACCTGATCGCACGGTGCGAATATTTTCAAAGTTCCCCGCCGTGTCGCTTCCGACCTCTCGGCGCGAATATTTTCAAAGTCCCCGGTCGTGTCGGTCCCGACCGCTCGGCGCGAATATTTTCTAAGTTCCCCGCCGTGTCGCTTCCGACCGCTCGGCGCGAATATTTTCTAAGTTCCCCGCCGTGTCGCTTCCGACCGCTCGGCGCGAATATTTTCTAAGTTCCCGGTCATGTCGCTTCCGACCTCTCGGTGGGAATATTTTACAATTTCACGGTCATGTCGCTTCCGACCTCTCGGTGGGAATATTTTACAATTTCACGGTCATGTCGCTTCCGACCTCTCGGTAGGAATATTTTTCAAATCTCCGCACGCATCGCTTCCTACATTTCGGTGAGGATATTTTTTACGTTTCTGAACGTATCGGTCCCGACCTCTTGGTGCGAATATTATATATATATATATATATATATATATATATATATATATATATATATAACATAATATAACCTAACCTAATACAACCTGATCGCACGGTGCGAATATTTTCAAAGTTCCCCGCCGTGTCGCTTCCGACCTCTCGGCGCGAATATTTTCAAAGTCCCCGGTCGTGTCGGTCCCGACCGCTCGGCGCGAATATTTTCTAAGTTCCCCGCCGTGTCGCTTCCGACCGCTCGGCGCGAATATTTTCTAAGTTCCCCGCCGTGTCGCTTCCGACCGCTCGGCGCGAATATTTTCTAAGTTCCCGGTCATGTCGCTTCCGACCTCTCGGTGGGAATATTTTACAATTTCACGGTCATGTCGCTTCCGACCTCTCGGTGGGAATATTTTACAATTTCACGGTCATGTCGCTTCCGACCTCTCGGTAGGAATATTTTTCAAATCTCCGGACGCATCGCTTCCTACATTTCGGTGAGGATATTTTTTACGTTTCTGAACGTATCGGTCCCGACCTCTTGGTGCGAATATTATATATATATATATATATATATATATATATATATATAACATAATATAACCTAACCTAATACAACCTGATCGCACGGTGCGAATATTTTCAAAGTTCCCCGCCGTGTCGCTTCCGACCTCTCGGCGCGAATATTTTCAAAGTCCCCGGTCGTGTCGGTCCCGACCGCTCGGCGCGAATATTTTCTAAGTTCCCCGCCGTGTCGCTTCCGACCGCTCGGCGCGAATATTTTCTAAGTTCCCCGCCGTGTCGCTTCCGACCGCTCGGCGCGAATATTTTCTAAGTTCCCGGTCATGTCGCTTCCGACCTCTCGGTGGGAATATTTTACAATTTCACGGTCATGTCGCTTCCGACCTCTCGGTGGGAATATTTTACAATTTCACGGTCATGTCGCTTCCGACCTCTCGGTAGGAATATTTTTCAAATCTCCGGACGCATCGCTTCCTACATTTCGGTGAGGATATTTTTTACGTTTCTGAACGTATCGGTCCCGACCTCTTGGTGCGAATATTATATATATATATATATATATATATATATATATATATATATATATATATATATATATATATAACATAATATAACCTAACCTAATACAACCTGATCGCACGGTGCGAATATTTTCAAAGTTCCCCGCCGTGTCGCTTCCGACCTCTCGGCGCGAATATTTTCAAAGTCCCCGGTCGTGTCGGTCCCGACCGCTCGGCGCGAATATTTTCTAAGTTCCCCGCCGTGTCGCTTCCGACCGCTCGGCGCGAATATTTTCTAAGTTCCCCGCCGTGTCGCTTCCGACCGCTCGGCGCGAATATTTTCTAAGTTCCCGGTCATGTCGCTTCCGACCTCTCGGTGGGAATATTTTACAATTTCACGGTCATGTCGCTTCCGACCTCTCGGTGGGAATATTTTACAATTTCACGGTCATGTCGCTTCCGACCTCTCGGTAGGAATATTTTTCAAATCTCCGGACGCATCGCTTCCTACATTTCGGTGAGGATATTTTTTACGTTTCTGAACGTATCGGTCCCGACCTCTTGGTGCGAATATTATATATATATATATATATATATATATATATATATATATATATATATATAACATAATATAACCTAACCTAATACAACC
>CAXAJV010000274.1:50000-52500 GCA_963969225.1 Xylocopa violacea | reverse complement strand
AGATCGATCGAGTGCATCAGGCGGGTGGACAGAACCTTGTGGAATGTCCTAGTTATTACTGAGGAAACCGTTATTGGCCTAAAGTCGCCGGGCTGCTCGGCGTTGTCTACCTTTGGAATCAGAGTTGTTTTAGATTCCAAGAGCCATTCCGGGATCTTGCCGCAGATCATAAAGATGTTAAAGATCCTTGTTATTATGCCCAGTGGTACTGCTCTAAATTGTCTGGCAGTTACCAAATCTGGGCCCGGCGAGGTGGTCGTTTCCGGGAATGCTCTTTTGACTTCTTCAGGCTCAATCGGTTTCCATAGAGCATCGAGTGTCCGTGTACTCGGCTCTATGCCTGGTGATTTAGCACTCGCATTCGTCATGACAGTGGACCAGTAGTTGGTCATGGTCTCTTGTGATGGAGTATTGGCGGTGTTTTTACCCTTCAAGATTGTCCGTAGACAATTGAAGGGGCTTCTCCGCCAGGCACGTTGCGTGCGGCCATATTCGGCCCTTCGTTCCTGTCTTTTGGTCAGTACCTTTGATGCGCCTTTTCTTATTCGCCTTAGGTCTTTCGGCGAAGGTGGAAATATACTTCTGAGGTAAGACATAGTCTCCTCGAAGATTTTATCGTTCGTCCACTGCTTGATATTGCTGCAGATTTTATTCAAGTGAACAGCACTAAAGTCGGTTCCCTCAATGGGTTCCAGTGCGACTAGGGCCTCCTTGATTCCATCGACCAAAGCGGGTTCTGCTTCGGTTGACTGGTGTTGGTCAACCGCCGCCAGGTCTTGTGGCGGAGCCTCAAGCTCTTTAATATATTCAAGAACTTTTCCCTTATGTTCAGCCCGTCGCCGCTGACCCTTGATAGACTCAAGGGTGCGGTTGGGGAAGAACGGCATTAGCGCCTGGTTCATGAATCGTTCGCCTTGGCTGTTTAGGCGTGCTTCCTGCCGTGCCAGGAGCGAGGCCTCCTCAGAGGACCATCGAGCTTTCTGGTTGACTATCGACGCTGCTTGGCGTTCGTCATACCAGTTGCGGTGCTGTTTTTGCTCATGGACCCCGCGACCTCTGGAGGTTTTAAATGCTTTACTACACCCTTCCATCCTGCACTGGAAGGGAGTTTCTGAGGAGTTTTGGGACTGGATTGATCTGGCTGCTGAATCAATCATATCAGTCGTCATCGACGAGCCAGTGGGCCCTTCGAATTCAATATAGTCATCCGAGGCTTTTGTTTGATTTCTTGGACCAACTGAGATTCCGGTCGAGGGGGTTGGCAGCCCCCAGGACCGTTGTTCGCAGAGGCAACTCTTGGTTTCCCCTCCGAAGAGGGTACTCGTGACGGGAACCAACAGAGAGGTGGCTGCTTGCTAAACTATGACCCTTAAGAGAGTCATAGTTACTCCCGCCGTTTACCCGCGCTTTTTTGAATTTCTTCACGTTGACATTCAGAGCACTGGGCAGAAATCACATTGCGTCAACACCCTTGGGGGCCATCGCAATGCTTTGTTTTAATTAGACAGTCGGATTCCCCTAGTCCGTGCCAGTTCTGAGCCGAGCGTTGAATGGCGGCCGAAGAGGACGACAAGATACGGCGAACCGCCTCTGAAGCCTCGCAGCAAGGAAGATCCGTGGGAGGCCAAGGCACGGGACCGAGCTCGGATTCCGGGTTACGCATGCACGAAGCAGCGGCCCGTTCAGCTCGCCCAGGCCCGGCACGTCAGCCAAACCCACTTCCCGACCAAGCCCGACACGCCCCGCTCCTCAGAGCCAATCCTTATTCCGAAGTTACGGATCCAATTTGCCGACTTCCCTTACCTACATTAATCTATCGACTAGAGGCTCTTCACCTTGGAGACCTGCTGCGGATATGGGTACGAACCGGCGCGACACCTCCACGTGGCCCTCTCCTGGATTTTCAAGGTCCGAGGGGAAGATGCGGACACCGCCGCAACTGCGGTGCTCTTCGCGTTCCAAACCCTATCTCCCTGCTAGAGGTTTCCAGGGAACTCGAACGCTTATACAGAAAAGAAAACTCTCCCCGCATCTCCCGACGGCGTCTCCAGGTCATTTTGGGTTACCCCGACGAACACTCTTATGAGGGCCCGGATTGGTATACGGTTCCGCTGCCGGGTTCCGGAATAGGAACCGGATTCCCTTTCGCCCAATGGGTGTGTGTCTTTCGCTCACTTTTTCAATTCAATTCAAATTCGATAGCATTTTTGTATATGCTTTTAGGACACCACATTTACGTAAGATTTCTCTTAGGGCTTAGGATCGACTGACTCGTGTGCAACGGCTGTTCACACGAAACCCTTCTCCACATCAGTCCTCCAGGTCCTCGCTGGAGTATTTGCTACTACCACCAAGATCTGCACCGACGGCGGCTCCAGGCAGGCTCACGCCCAGACCCTTCTGCGCACACCGCCGCGACCCTCCTACTCGTCAGGGCTTCATGAAGGACCGACACTCGCGTGCCTTCCCACTTGCCACTGACGGCGGAGTATAGGCGCGA
>CAXAJV010000274.1:45000-47500 GCA_963969225.1 Xylocopa violacea | reverse complement strand
TCTGCGGACGCGCGTCACAGGCCAGAAACGTTACAATCGACCATATATATATATATACCAAATGTTCCGATCGACACCGGGCTGACAGACAGAGGCAGCACACCGAGGACGCACGGTAAATTCGAGTCTCGACGAACGTGGCTGGGGTCAGATTCGAACATCCCAAGATCATCAGCGTTCGAAGAGGAAATGCGTCCCCGTGCGCGCGTTTGTCTGTGGTCCCCGACAATCGACGGCATGTGGAAATAAAATTCGAGATCGACTTCGGCAACGACGGCCTATATACATTGTATGTATTCGAGTGACGGTCCGCTCAATTTCTTCCTTACACAAAACATGGTATACGCGCACAACGCGCGGAGAGAGCAGAGAGAGAACGGGTTATTCTGATGATTGAACGCAACAACACCCTGGGGCTGTGCGAACTTCGAACGATCGGATGCGCATCATCGTCCCTCACGTTACGACGATGTCGCTCGCTCTCTCTTTCTTGTATATTCTCTTCTCTCTCTCGACCGAGTTCCCAACAATTCGATTCTCTCAGTCTTGCGGCAAAAGAAAAATTCATTTTAAACGACGTCGAGCGCGCGGCATATCAATCGTGCGTTAAAGAGACGCGCGAAGAGTGGTCATGGTGTGTGGCGGGTGTGCGAATTTGGAATACGGAACAAAATCGGCAGTCGAAACACGAAGCGGTTCCCCGTGGGCGGTCGTCCGGTTAAACGAACGACTCACGACGCCACGAAGAACTCGCGCGAGTCCGTGATCGACACCGTCGATTTCCGTGAACCCGTTTAACGCACGCCGCACGCGCGCACACGTTACACCAGTCGCATATAGTCTCGGGGCACGGCCACAGACGACTCGGACGAACGTCCAACGATCGCTCGTACGTCGCGTATCGCTCCTCTTTTTCCCTTTCGGTGCGCCCGAACTCAGAAACGTTCGTAAATGGAATTCGAATGAACGACGGCGGGCAGATTCGAGCACCGGAGAGAAAAGATTCGACGAAACGCAACGCAAGCAGTATTCTGGTTACGTGAACGACCCTCAGCTAGGCGTGGTCCAGGAATTGTATCCGTGGACCGCAATGTGCGTTCGAAATGTCGATGTTCATGTGTCCTGCAGTTCACACGTTGACGCGCAATTAGCTGCGTTCTTCATCGACCCACGAGCCAAGTGATCCACCGTTCAGGGTAATCGTATATGTATATTTTTTATTAATTGTTAAGTCTCTTCGTACTAAGTTTCGAACAAGTCGAGACCCAAACGTCTCCGGCGAAGGAGACGCGGGCGTCGCCCGAATTCTCGGCGACACGATACCGTCCTACGGATGAAACGGACACGCCTGTTTCAGGGTGTTTAGGATACATCCTTTCGGATTCACGCCAGTGTGCCACGCGTCCAGGTAGATAAAATTTTTCGAAAATTCGTTAGGACTCTTCTTCGCGCGTATCGCGCAGACCCTCGAGGCGGTCCCCCCTTCCCCCGACAACACGAAGCGAGCTTGTAAAATTCGATCTCGCAACGGCGGGTTTATTAAGGGACTCTCGACAACGAGGAAGAATACGCAAACGCGAATATATCGTCGTCCCCTCTGAACGAATGGCACGTGGAAGTGAATACAAAAAAAAAAAAAAAGAAAGATATCCAACACCCAGCGGCGTATTGCTTTCGAGAAGTTGACGACGTTCGTACAGGTAAGTCGTAAAATATCGATGGGACTCGCCGTGAAACCTCGAAGCGGTCTATAATTTTACCCACCCGACAACACGAAGCGAGCATAAAAAATTATTCGATCTCGCAACGGCGGGTGTGTTTCCAGACTCGCGACAACGAGGCTTCGCTCGGCGAAGCGGTCCCCTCTGAACGAACGACACGATCAAAACCCGAACACAGGTGCGTGGTACAAGTTCCTCAAATTCCACGATCCACTGCACGATCTGTGCTTCAGAGCTCAGGTGATAAAAAAAAAAAAAAAATTCGTTGGGACTCGGCCGCCAAAGCCTCGAGCGGTCTACCGTTTTTCCCCGGCAACACGAAGCGAGTATAAATTATTCGATCTCGCAACGGCCGGTTTCTCAGACTCGCGACAACGAGGCTATGGCAAAAAGCAAGTCCCCTCTGAGCTTGCAGCACAATTGTGAAACGGGAAAACGAACAAGTACCAGCGGCGTATTGCTTTCACGCAGAGACGCAAAATAATGGTACACACTCGACCTGTCGAATATGCAAAGTCGACGACATAACTTACCGTTCGGGTAAGAAAAATTCGTTAGGACTCGTCGGTTAACAACACCAACACCTCGAGCGCGGTCTGTATAATTTTATTTACCCGACAACACGAAGCGAGCATAATAAATGAGATTCGATCTCGCAACGGCGGGTTCATTATACAGACCCTAATCGCCAACGAGGCTTGGCCCGACGAATCGTCCCCTCCGAACGGAACGGTACGATCGACATTAACACAACCAGGGTACGCGGCGCGACACCACGC
>CAXAJV010000274.1:37500-40000 GCA_963969225.1 Xylocopa violacea | reverse complement strand
TTTCACGCTGGGCATTAAGATAGCGCGTACAGAGAACATGCTGGTCATCAAGGCGAGGAAGCGCGTACAATTGCGTCACGCTGATTTATCGTACACCTTTTTTCTCCATCGTCTATAGCACGAACATCTCTTGCGAGAACATGCTGGGCAACGACGATGGCAAGCGGTTATAATCGTGTCACGCTGTATTGTTTAATATGTATATAAAGAATACCTTTTATCGTCTAATGCGCGAACGCGTAGTACCTCTTGGCACTCCATTTGACTATAACAGAGATACTACACACGCTCTCACACGCTGGGCATTATGATAGCGCGTACAGAGAAGCGTGCTGTTCGGCATAGACGAGCAAGCGCGTACAATTGTGTCACGCTGAAGTATATTTTTGTATCTCGCCCTCCTCAGGCGAGCTGGCGCGTACCAAGTGCGCGCTGGGCATTCGACACGGGACACCTTTTGGAAGTTCGTCGAGAGACTCCTCTGTTTCGTAACAGATCGTGTCGAAATGACATATACCATTTATTCTTTTGCCTTCTTCAGTGGATGCTTATTTTTTATTTTTTGTTTCGTTCCTCAACTCAGTGGATGCTCATTTTTATTTTTTTTTGTTGAGGAACTTGTTTGGTATATCATCGGTGTATATCTATCTCCATATACACCTTTCATGCGTATAGCATATTATGGACATTTCGTACACACATCTGGTACGTCCAAAAATTCAATATGTATCTCTAGAGTCCGTTCCGAGAGCTCGGAGCGTAAAGATTTAGAATCGATGCAAGGAAGGTACAATTTAACCGAGTAAAACTCGGATAAATGGTCACCAACGTCACCGTTGGACGCTCGCCACATATGGGCCATTCGGTCAAAGACACCGACCCGTGGCAATGCAGTGTGGAGAAAATTCGACAACCGACACGGGACAGAGCAGTCGAGAACGTATTCTCGAGGAGCGGTGGACTGCTTCTCAACCGAAGTCATAGAATAGCCACGCGCCCGACGCTACTCCGCCCGGCCGGCTCGAACCGACCTGTCTCCTTATAGATACGGAACGGCCGGCCGGGCGGTCGGCGCCGGCCGGGCTAACGCACGGGCGCTTACGGTGGTAAACTCCAGCGGCGACCGACCGTCCGGAAAGGCTGCTGTAACTTAGTCGCGCGGAGGCGCAAGTATAAAGTGCTATTAACGTTGAACTTTTATGAACGGAAATTGTTTAAACATAATGAATATATACGGAAAAACATATTTCTAGAATATAACGAATTTTAATCGATTTTAACATTGAAAAAACGCAGTTATAAAATACGAAGTCAACGAAAAACACGAAAAATCGAAAATCTGACACGTACAAATGAATTCTACAATCAAATTAATCGATATTACGAAAAAAAAACCAAGCGTTTATATAAAAAAATTACCGATAAATTGACAAAAACCGCCAGTCGTGTCGGTTTCGGGAGACTAAAAATTATAAATTCGACTAAACAATGCGCTAATAAATTCAATCAATAGCTTTCAATAAGGTTTCTGCAAAAAAATTGTTAGGTCAACGGTTTAATTTACGAGAAAATAGCGAAAAACCGCCGATCGTGTCGCTTCCGACCTCTCGTTGCGAATATTTTCTAAGTTCCCCGTCGTGTCGCTTCCGACCGCTCGGCGCGAATATTTTCTAAGTTCCCCGTCGTGTCGCTTCCGACCGCTCGGCGCGAATATTTTCTAAGTTCCCCGCCGTGTCGCTTCCGACCGCTCGGCGCGAATATTTTCTAAGTTCCCGGTCATGTCGCTTCCGACCTCTCGGTGGGAATATTTTACAATTTCACGGTCATGTCGCTTCCGACCTCTCGGTGGGAATATTTTACAATTTCACGGTCATGTCGCTTCCGACCTCTCGGTAGGAATATTTTTCAAATCTCCGGACGCATCGCTTCCTACATTTCGGTGAGGATATTTTTTACGTTTCTGAACGTATCGGTCCCGACCTCTTGGTGCGAATATTATATATATATATATAACATAATATAACCTAACCTAATACAACCTGATCGCACGGTGCGAATATTTTCAAAGTTCCCCGCCGTGTCGCTTCCGACCTCTCGGCGCGAATATTTTCAAAGTCCCCGGTCGTGTCGGTCCCGACCGCTCGGCGCGAATATTTTCTAAGTTCCCCGCCGTGTCGCTTCCGACCGCTCGGCGCGAATATTTTCTAAGTTCCCCGCCGTGTCGCTTCCGACCGCTCGGCGCGAATATTTTCTAAGTTCCCGGTCATGTCGCTTCCGACCTCTCGGTGGGAATATTTTACAATTTCACGGTCATGTCGCTTCCGACCTCTCGGTGGGAATATTTTACAATTTCACGGTCATGTCGCTTCCGACCTCTCGGTGGGAATATTTTACAATTTCACGGTCATGTCGCTTCCTACCTCTCGGTAGGAATATTTTTCAAATCTCCGGACGCATCGCTTCCTACATTTCGGTGAGGATATTTTTTACGTTTCTGAAC
>CAXAJV010000274.1:27500-32500 GCA_963969225.1 Xylocopa violacea | reverse complement strand
GTCCCCAACTGCACCTCGCCAGCCTACTCAGTCTCGCGAACAGCGACCCGACCTTGTCGCTTATTTTTCGGCAATGCGTTCGGACGCGCATTCCTTTATCGAATGTGACGCCAAGGTACTTAACCGCGGGTCTAAATTTTATCTTTTTGTCTCCTATACGGATGGTCGGTGGTCTACCGGCAAGGTCGGCTTTCGAGGGCCGAACGGCCTTGCGTTTTCTGTCGGGACGGGCGCCTCCTCTTCGACCTAGAGTTTGCCGCTCGATCCAGCCACTCTTGAGGACAATTGCCTCCGTCTTTGTGGCCGAGATTTCGAGTTTGGCCGAGCTGCACCAGCTTAGGATTTGGTTCGCGACCTGTTGACCTTGGGTCTCGAGGTCGCGCCTACTATTTCCGCTTACTAGGACGAGGAGATCGTCCGCGTAAGCGATAAACCTATTCTCGACTGTGGTCTGAAGTGACCGCAGGAGATCGTCGAACATGAGGTTCCAGCAGGCGGGACCGAGTACGGAGCCTTGCGGACACCCCCTCGTCGCCTGCTTCGAGACCTGTTCGGAAGCTATCGAGATCTTAACCCGTCGGTTGTCGAAGTAATTAGAAATTACTCCGAAAACATCCCGAGGGCAGTCTCGCTCTTTGAGGGATTTCAAAACTAAGGGCCACCAGACATTGTCGAAGGCCCCGGAGATATCGAAGAGCATCGCCACCACGTATCGATCCTTCGAGGCATCGACCAGGCGGCGCAACTCCACGATAGCGTCTTCCGTCGACTTTCCGGGCGTGAACCCGAATTGCCGGTCGGAGATTTTTCCAGGCGCCAACGACGTCTGATAGAGACGCTTCATGAGAAGCTTTTCGAATAGTTTTCCTATAACTGAGAGGAGGCAAATCGGGCGGTAGGATTTCGGATCCTTCTCGTCCTTCCCTTCCTTAAGAAGTACTCTTAGAGAGCCCTCCTTCCAGACGAAGGGAAACACGCCCCATTGAAGGCATCCGTTGAAAAGCCGTGTTATCTGACCGGGGATAGTTCTGACTGTGGCCTTCAGCGCGCAGACCTCTACGTTGTCTGGCCCTGGTGCTTTTTTATTTTTGAAGGTTCGAACGGTACTCGCGACTTCTGCCTCCGTGATGGGAGCAGCGTCGGGAGTACCGGGCGCGAAGCGTGCGCCTTCCCTAATGACACGTTGTTCCGGCGTGTCTTCTTCTTCCCGGTCGTCGGGGACGTGTGCCTCCAAGAGCAAGCTGGCTGTTTCGCGGCAATTGGATGTGGTTTCACTACCACGCCGGAGAGTGCTGAGGACTCTCTCAACTCGGAGTTTTTTCGCCTGGTACTTGTATACGGTGCTCCAGGGCCCCGAGTTCCCGTTCGACGTAACAAATCGTCGCCAGCTTTCGAGCTTCGTCCGCTTCACCGTCCTACTGTATTCCCGCAAGGAAGAACGGTACTTTAGTAGTTTCGCACGGTGGGCGGCTTCGTCTCTTTCTCTCAGTAAGGCACGACGTAGACGGTACACGTGCTTTTTCTTTTTCGTGAGCTCGCGAGTCCACCACGGGTTGGACTTCCTAAAAACTCTTTTGGGTGGCATCGACGCAGCGCAAGCATCAGCGATGACGCCTGTGAGCGTTTTTGCCATCTTCTCGACGTCTTCCACAGAGTCGAGCCGGAGGGCCTCAAGCCTCGATCTGGATAGATCGGCTAGGCGACCGCAGTAGCGCTTCCAATCGGCCCGACGAGTGTCGAACCGAGTGCTCGCACCACCCCGATCCGCCGCTTTGGCTCTCGGTACCCTCAGCCCGATATCTATGGCGTTGTGGTCGCTGTTGGCCCAACCGCACCGTACCTTCCAGCCCCTGACGAAAGGGAGCATGGATGGCGACGCCAGGGTTACATCGATGAAAGACTCACCCCTCGTCGACCAGTAGGTGGGCGGCTGCCGAGCGTCATTCACAACTTCCATGCCAAACGATCGGATGAGCGTTTCGAACATCGCACCTCTTTCGTCTGTTCTCTGTGGCCCCCAGAGTGACGACCGAGCGTTGGCATCTACCGACACTATGAGTCTCTTCCCCCTCAGAGACTGAAACACCATCTCGAGGTGTCTGAGGTGCTCCTCGATTTCGTCGCTATACTGGAAATAGCATGATGCGACGTATACCGAGAAGCCGGGCGCCAGCACTTCTGCACACACACAGTGTTCCGTGCTTAGCTGCGAGACAAAAATCATCTCGAAGCGAGGGTTGCAAACGACAACCGCAGCCCACGGGAATTGTGAACTGACGGCCGCCACCCTCGCCCCGATCCCTAGTCCACTAACGGTGTGGCTCGTGCCAGAAGACCTGACGTATGGTTCCTGCAATAGCAGGACGTCCAAGTGTTTTGAAGCTACGAGCTGTCGCACCTCGCCTGCAACTGTGGCTGAATGCTGCATGTTCAGCTGCAGTATCCTAATGCCCGTGGTCTCGATTACGGACGGAGACGTCGTCGTCGACGTCGATACGTTCGCGGTCGCGGGCGCGGGCGCGATGGGGTTTTGGGATGACGCGGTCGCGGAGGGCAGGTTCGCGGGGCTATCGCATGAGTTAGTTCCTATTTCGATTTCAGTCTCAGCCGGAGATACCGGATCCGGCCTGAGCCTCGAGTCGCGTTTCGCTGCGCGGATTTGGACAGCACGAAGGCTGATGCCTGGAGGCCGCGCCAGTGTCGTGTGAGCAGAAGCACACCCGGTCGCGGCTTGGCGATGATGCCGAGGAGCGGCCGTCATCGAGCGCGTTACCGGACGGCTTCGTTGCTCGACAGTGGGGCCAGCACCTGGGGGCGAGGTCTCGGGCCGAAGGTTTTTCGCCCGCCTTGACCTGTTCATCGCCACGATGACTTCTCCCGGTCCTGCCCTCGCCCGGAGATCCGAATGGAGGGCTATTTTACCTCCGGAGTGTTTAGGACCAAGCGAAGCCATCATGAAATTTGCGAATTTAGGGGATGATGCTTCTTACGTGGAGTGAAGGTGGGGTCGTCGCTCCCCATCGGCGCGCATCACACGCCGCTCTGCCTCTTGGTGCTTTCTCACGTATCGGGACGGTGGGGTCGTTACTCCCCAACAGCGCGCACCGGCGCTGCCCTGCCGGGGCCGCGGTCTCCTGGTGCAAAACACCGGGAGACTCACGCGAGAGCCATAGATTTCGAGGGTGATGCTTCGTACGTGGAGTGAAGGTGGAGTCGTCACCCCCCATCGGCGCGCATCACACGCCGCTCTGCCTCTTGGTGCTTTCTCACGTATCGGGGCGGTGGGTTCGTTACTCCCCATCAGCGCGCACCGGCGCTGCCCTGCCGGGGCCGCGGTCTCCTGATTTAAGTAACCGGGAGACGCACGCGAGAGCCGTTTATTGTTCTAGAGTGTACCTTAGTTCCGCGGTGAGCACTGCGGACGGCACACGTGGATGGGGGCTCGTTGAGCTGGTAGGACGGAACGAGTTCCCGAGTTATTGGAGTAAGTCGTTCTTAGACGAAGGACGGAGTCTCGACTTCGAGATGGGGTATCCGCTGGTCGCCTGTCCGAGCGTTTAGTGCGCTCACCTGGTCGACTGGGACCCTTGCGATGGTCGATCTTTGGGTCGACCACCTGGTAGTTTGTATGTGGGCCCTTTTGCCCCTATTGAGACTCGAGGAGACTATGCGGTCTCCAAACCTCGGCCAAATACGAGCCAGGTCATCTTCGTGTATGTACCGTGAGGAGCTGTCGGTCGGCTGCCGTCAGACTGCACTTTGGCACTGGCATCTGGTCTCCTTTGGCTAGGTGTTAAGTGCCAGTTTGTGTGTTTGAGACCTCGCTTGGCGAGATGGTATCGCCAGTGGTTTTCGGACCATCAAAAATCTTCTGCGACCAGCTATTTTAAAAACACCCGTTTTTGTAGCTGGGGGCAAAAATCTTCTGGGACTGGTTCCGAAAATTTTCTGGGACTGGAGCCGAAAAAAGGTTCCCGCTTTTGCAGCTGGGTTACGAAAAAATTTTTGGGACTGGAGCCTAAAATATACGTAAAAAATTTCATAAAAAAAGCCGCCAGCACCTAGGTTTCCCCAGGTGCCAGCGGCGTAAAAAATTTCATAAAAAAAGCCGCCGACACTCAGCGTAGTGCCAAGTGCCAGCGGCGTATTGCTTTTAAGCAAGTCATAAAAAAAGCCGCCGACACTCGGCGTTGTGCCAAGTGCCAGCGGCGTACTAAGCTCTCGGGCGTGTCGGTTTCGGCAGCCGCCAGTTATTAAGTACCAGCGGCGTATTGCTTTTTACCAACTCATAAAAAAAGCCGCCGACACTTAGCGTCTGCCAAGTGCCAGCGGCGTTCGATTGAATGTCTCTACTCTCACAGTCCCATTTTCTCGTTTTCGTGTCTATGTATTTCTTACGTTTGTCGTGGGGCCTCGTCTAACTGACAAGACGAATCCCCAAACGCAGAAATTGCTCCTTGAAAGACCCATTTCTTTCTTTTTCCTCACGTTCACTGTGGGGCCTCGTCTAACTGGCAAGACGAATCCCCGAACGTAGAGGTTGTCCCTCGAGAGTCCCTCTTCTCTCGCTTCTTTATTCATTACTCTTCTTGTGGGGCCTCGTCTAACTTACAAGACGAATCCTCGAACGTAGAGGTTGTCCCTCGAGAGTCCCACTTCTCGAGAGCCCCACTTCTCTCGTTTCTTTATTCGTTACGCTACTTTTTGCTCTAAGTCTCAATTCACACACGAGGTACAGATGCCAGAGGCGTTTTGCCTGCTTGCGCAGACAGGATATTGTTTGTCAGGTCACTGAGTGCCCACTACTACAGAATTATACACCATCACCCACCGTTTTGGTTTCCTGTCTGACGGCTGTACTGGCCGACCACTCTTCAGCTTCGGAAGGTGGAGTCACCACTCCCCAACGGTACACACACATCAACTCTTATAAGAGTAGTTTGCTCAACGTGTTCAGATAGGGACAGAATATTCTAAGCCCGGCCCCGGGAGGGGGCTCG
>CAXAJV010000274.1:20000-22500 GCA_963969225.1 Xylocopa violacea | reverse complement strand
ATCCCAAGATCATCAGCGTTCGAAGAGGAAATGCGTCCCCGTGCGCGCGTTTGTCTGTGGTCCCCGACAATCGACGGCATATGGAAATAAAATTCGAGATCGACTTCGGCAACGACGGCCTATATACATTGTATGTATTCGAGTGACGGTCCGCTCAATTTCTTCCTTACACAAAACATGGTATACGCGCACAACGCGCGGAGAGAGCAGAGAGAGAACGGGTTATTCTGATGATTGAACGCAACAACACCCTGGGGCTGTGCGAACTTCGAACGATCGGATGCGCATCATCGTCCCTCACGTTACGACGATGTCGCTCGCACTCTCTTTCTTGTATATTCTCTTCTCTCTCTCGACCGAGTTCCCAACAATTCGATTCTCTCAGTCTTGCGGCAAAAGAAAAATTCATTTTAAACGACGTCGAGCGCGCGGCATATCAATCGTGCGTTAAAGAGACGCGCGAAGAGTGGTCATGGTGTGTGGCGGGTGTGCGAATTTGGAATACGGAACAAAATCGGCAGTCGAAACACGAAGCGGTTCCCCGTGGGCGGTCGTCCGGTTAAACGAACGACTCACGACGCCACGAAGAACTCGCGCGAGTCCGTGATCGACACCGTCGATTTCCGTGAACCCGTTTAACGCACGCCGCACGCGCGCACACGTTACACCAGTCGCATATAGTCTCGGGGCACGGCCACAGACGACTCGGACGAACGTCCAACGATCGCTCGTACGTCGCGTATCGCTCCTCTTTTTCCCTTTCGGTGCGCCCGAACTCAGAAACGTTCGTAAATGGAATTCGAATGAACGACGGCGGGCAGATTCGAGCACCGGAGAGAAAAGATTCGACGAAACGCAACGCAAGCAGTATTCTGGTTACGTGAACGACCCTCAGCTAGGCGTGGTCCAGGAATTGTATCCGTGGACCGCAATGTGCGTTCGAAATGTCGATGTTCATGTGTCCTGCAGTTCACACGTTGACGCGCAATTAGCTGCGTTCTTCATCGACCCACGAGCCAAGTGATCCACCGTTCAGGGTAATCGTATATGTATATTTTTTATTAATTGTTAAGTCTCTTCGTACTAAGTTTCGAACAAGTCGAGACCCAAACGTCTCCGGCGAAGGAGACGCGGGCGTCGCCCGAATTCTCGGCGACACGATACCGTCCTACGGATGAAACGGACACGCCTGTTTCAGGGTGTTTAGGATACATCCTTTCGGATTCACGCCAGTGTGCCACGCGTCCAGGTAGATAAAATTTTTCGAAAATTCGTTAGGACTCTTCTTCGCGCGTATCGCGCAGACCCTCGAGGCGGTCCCCCCTTCCTCCCGACAACACGAAGCGAGCTTGTAAAATTCGATCTCGCAACGGCGGGTTTATTAAGGGACTCTCGACAACGAGGAAGAATACGCAAACGCGAATATATCGTCGTCCCCTCTGAACGAATGGCACGTGGAAGTGAATACAAAAAAAAAAAAAAAGAAAGATATCCAACACCCAGCGGCGTATTGCTTTCGAGAAGTTGACGACGTTCGTACAGGTAAGTCGTAAAATATCGATGGGACTCGCCGTGAAACCTCGAAGCGGTCTATAATTTTACCCACCCGACAACACGAAGCGAGCATAAAAAATTATTCGATCTCGCAACGGCGGGTGTGTTTCCAGACTCGCGACAACGAGGCTTCGCTCGGCGAAGCGGTCCCCTCTGAACGAACGACACGATCAAAACCCGAACACAGGTGCGTGGTACAAGTTCCTCAAATTCCACGATCCACTGCACGATCTGTGCTTCAGAGCTCAGGTGATAAAAAAAAAAAAAAAATTCGTTGGGACTCGGCCGCCAAAGCCTCGAGCGGTCTACCGTTTTTCCCCGGCAACACGAAGCGAGTATAAATTATTCGATCTCGCAACGGCCGGTTTCTCAGACTCGCGACAACGAGGCTATGGCAAAAAGCAAGTCCCCTCTGAGCTTGCAGCACAATTGTGAAACGGGAAAACGAACAAGTACCAGCGGCGTATTGCTTTCACGCAGAGACGCAAAATAATGGTACACACTCGACCTGTCGAATATGCAAAGTCGACGACATAACTTACCGTTCGGGTAAGAAAAATTCGTTAGGACTCGTCGGTTAACAACACCAACACCTCGAGCGCGGTCTGTATAATTTTATTTACCCGACAACACGAAGCGAGCATAATAAATGAGATTCGATCTCGCAACGGCGGGTTCATTATACAGACCCTAATCGCCAACGAGGCTTGGCCCGACGAATCGTCCCCTCCGAACGGAACGGTACGATCGACATTAACACAACCAGGGTACGCGGCGCGACACCACGCTCTTAACGAATTCGAAGTCGACGACGATCGTCGTTCGGGTAAAGATTCGTTGGGACTCGCCGTCGTACACAGCCTCGAGGCGGTCTGTTTCACCCGACAACGCGAAGCGAGCATAATATTGTTCGATCTCGCAACGGCACGGGTTTTCACAGACTCTC
>CAXAJV010000274.1:12500-15000 GCA_963969225.1 Xylocopa violacea | reverse complement strand
GACTTGTCGGGTATCGACGAGCAAGCGCGTATACAATTTTCACGCTGGTTATATATTTTTGGGCACATTTTTGTCATTTATTGAATACATATTGTCACCTTTAATCGTCTATAGCACGGACATCTCTTGCGAGAACATGCTGGGCATCGACGATGCAAGCGCGTATACGATTTGTCACCGCTTGTTATATCGGTGTACGGCACCTTTTATCGTCTATAGCACGGACATCTCTTTCACGCTGGGCATTAAGATAGCGCGTACAGAGAACATGCTGGGCATCGACGATGCAAGCGCGTATGCAATTTTCACGCTGGGCAAATATCGCCGAAAGCACGGACATCTCTTTCACGCTGGGCATTAAGATAGCGCGTACAGAGAACATGCTGGTCATCAAGGCGAGGAAGCGCGTACAATTGCGTCACGCTGATTTATCGTACACCTTTTTTCTCCATCGTCTATAGCACGAACATCTCTTGCGAGAACATGCTGGGCAACGACGATGGCAAGCGGTTATAATCGTGTCACGCTGTATTGTTTAATATGTATATAAAGAATACCTTTTATCGTCTAATGCGCGAACGCGTAGTACCTCTTGGCACTCCATTTGACTATAACAGAGATACTACACACGCTCTCACACGCTGGGCATTATGATAGCGCGTACAGAGAAGCGTGCTGTTCGGCATAGACGAGCAAGCGCGTACAATTGTGTCACGCTGAAGTATATTTTTGTATCTCGCCCTCCTCAGGCGAGCTGGCGCGTACCAAGTGCGCGCTGGGCATTCGACACGGGACACCTTTTGGAAGTTCGTCGAGAGACTCCTCTGTTTCGTAACAGATCGTGTCGAAATGACATATACCATTTATTCTTTTGCCTTCTTCAGTGGATGCTTATTTTTTATTTTTTGTTTCGTTCCTCAACTCAGTGGATGCTCATTTTTATTTTTTTTTGTTGAGGAACTTGTTTGGTATATCATCGGTGTATATCTATCTCCATATACACCTTTCATGCGTATAGCATATTATGGACATTTCGTACACACATCTGGTACGTCCAAAAATTCAATATGTATCTCTAGAGTCCGTTCCGAGAGCTCGGAGCGTAAAGATTTAGAATCGATGCAAGGAAGGTACAATTTAACCGAGTAAAACTCGGATAAATGGTCACCAACGTCACCGTTGGACGCTCGCCACATATGGGCCATTCGGTCAAAGACACCGACCCGTGGCAATGCAGTGTGGAGAAAATTCGACAACCGACACGGGACAGAGCAGTCGAGAACGTATTCTCGAGGAGCGGTGGACTGCTTCTCAACCGAAGTCATAGAATAGCCACGCGCCCGACGCTACTCCGCCCGGCCGGCTCGAACCGACCTGTCTCCTTATAGATACGGAACGGCCGGCCGGGCGGTCGGCGCCGGCCGGGCTAACGCACGGGCGCTTACGGTGGTAAACTCCAGCGGCGACCGACCGTCCGGAAAGGCTGCTGTAACTTAGTCGCGCGGAGGCGCAAGTATAAAGTGCTATTAACGTTGAACTTTTATGAACGGAAATTGTTTAAACATAATGAATATATACGGAAAAACATATTTCTAGAATATAACGAATTTTAATCGATTTTAACATTGAAAAAACGCAGTTATAAAATACGAAGTCAACGAAAAACACGAAAAATCGAAAATCTGACACGTACAAATGAATTCTACAATCAAATTAATCGATATTACGAAAAAAAAACCAAGCGTTTATATAAAAAAATTACCGATAAATTGACAAAAACCGCCAGTCGTGTCGGTTTCGGGAGACTAAAAATTATAAATTCGACTAAACAATGCGCTAATAAATTCAATCAATAGCTTTCAATAAGGTTTCTGCAAAAAAATTGTTAGGTCAACGGTTTAATTTACGAGAAAATAGCGAAAAACCGCCGATCGTGTCGCTTCCGACCTCTCGTTGCGAATATTTTCTAAGTTCCCCGTCGTGTCGCTTCCGACCGCTCGGCGCGAATATTTTCTAAGTTCCCCGTCGTGTCGCTTCCGACCGCTCGGCGCGAATATTTTCTAAGTTCCCGGTCATGTCGCTTCCGACCTCTCGGTGGGAATATTTTACAATTTCACGGTCATGTCGCTTCCGACCTCTCGGTGGGAATATTTTACAATTTCACGGTCATGTCGCTTCCGACCTCTCGGTGGGAATATTTTACAATTTCACGGTCATGTCGCTTCCTACCTCTCGGTAGGAATATTTTTCAAATCTCCGGACGCATCGCTTCCTACATTTCGGTGAGGATATTTTTTACGTTTCTGAACGTATCGGTCCCGACCTCTTGGTGCGAATATTATATATATATATATATATATATATATATATATATATATATATAACATAATATAACCTAACCTAATACAACCTGATCGCACGGTGCGAATATTTTCAAAGTTCCCCGCCGTGTCGCTTCCGACCTCTCGTTGCGAATATTTTCTAAGTTCCCCGTCGTGTC
>CAXAJV010000274.1:0-2500 GCA_963969225.1 Xylocopa violacea | reverse complement strand
CGACGATGTCGCTCGCACTCTCTTTCTTGTATATTCTCTTCTCTCTCTCGACCGAGTTCCCAACAATTCGATTCTCTCAGTCTTGCGGCAAAAGAAAAATTCATTTTAAACGACGTCGAGCGCGCGGCATATCAATCGTGCGTTAAAGAGACGCGCGAAGAGTGGTCATGGTGTGTGGCGGGTGTGCGAATTTGGAATACGGAACAAAATCGGCAGTCGAAACACGAAGCGGTTCCCCGTGGGCGGTCGTCCGGTTAAACGAACGACTCACGACGCCACGAAGAACTCGCGCGAGTCCGTGATCGACACCGTCGATTTCCGTGAACCCGTTTAACGCACGCCGCACGCGCGCACACGTTACACCAGTCGCATATAGTCTCGGGGCACGGCCACAGACGACTCGGACGAACGTCCAACGATCGCTCGTACGTCGCGTATCGCTCCTCTTTTTCCCTTTCGGTGCGCCCGAACTCAGAAACGTTCGTAAATGGAATTCGAATGAACGACGGCGGGCAGATTCGAGCACCGGAGAGAAAAGATTCGACGAAACGCAACGCAAGCAGTATTCTGGTTACGTGAACGACCCTCAGCTAGGCGTGGTCCAGGAATTGTATCCGTGGACCGCAATGTGCGTTCGAAATGTCGATGTTCATGTGTCCTGCAGTTCACACGTTGACGCGCAATTAGCTGCGTTCTTCATCGACCCACGAGCCAAGTGATCCACCGTTCAGGGTAATCGTATATGTATATTTTTTATTAATTGTTAAGTCTCTTCGTACTAAGTTTCGAACAAGTCGAGACCCAAACGTCTCCGGCGAAGGAGACGCGGGCGTCGCCCGAATTCTCGGCGACACGATACCGTCCTACGGATGAAACGGACACGCCTGTTTCAGGGTGTTTAGGATACATCCTTTCGGATTCACGCCAGTGTGCCACGCGTCCAGGTAGATAAAATTTTTCGAAAATTCGTTAGGACTCTTCTTCGCGCGTATCGCGCAGACCCTCGAGGCGGTCCCCCCTTCCTCCCGACAACACGAAGCGAGCTTGTAAAATTCGATCTCGCAACGGCGGGTTTATTAAGGGACTCTCGACAACGAGGAAGAATACGCAAACGCGAATATATCGTCGTCCCCTCTGAACGAATGGCACGTGGAAGTGAATACAAAAAAAAAAAAAAAGAAAGATATCCAACACCCAGCGGCGTATTGCTTTCGAGAAGTTGACGACGTTCGTACAGGTAAGTCGTAAAATATCGATGGGACTCGCCGTGAAACCTCGAAGCGGTCTATAATTTTACCCACCCGACAACACGAAGCGAGCATAAAAAATTATTCGATCTCGCAACGGCGGGTGTGTTTCCAGACTCGCGACAACGAGGCTTCGCTCGGCGAAGCGGTCCCCTCTGAACGAACGACACGATCAAAACCCGAACACAGGTGCGTGGTACAAGTTCCTCAAATTCCACGATCCACTGCACGATCTGTGCTTCAGAGCTCAGGTGATAAAAAAAAAAAAAAAATTCGTTGGGACTCGGCCGCCAAAGCCTCGAGCGGTCTACCGTTTTTCCCCGGCAACACGAAGCGAGTATAAATTATTCGATCTCGCAACGGCCGGTTTCTCAGACTCGCGACAACGAGGCTATGGCAAAAAGCAAGTCCCCTCTGAGCTTGCAGCACAATTGTGAAACGGGAAAACGAACAAGTACCAGCGGCGTATTGCTTTCACGCAGAGACGCAAAATAATGGTACACACTCGACCTGTCGAATATGCAAAGTCGACGACATAACTTACCGTTCGGGTAAGAAAAATTCGTTAGGACTCGTCGGTTAACAACACCAACACCTCGAGCGCGGTCTGTATAATTTTATTTACCCGACAACACGAAGCGAGCATAATAAATGAGATTCGATCTCGCAACGGCGGGTTCATTATACAGACCCTAATCGCCAACGAGGCTTGGCCCGACGAATCGTCCCCTCCGAACGGAACGGTACGATCGACATTAACACAACCAGGGTACGCGGCGCGACACCACGCTCTTAACGAATTCGAAGTCGACGACGATCGTCGTTCGGGTAAAGATTCGTTGGGACTCGCCGTCGTACACAGCCTCGAGGCGGTCTGTTTCACCCGACAACGCGAAGCGAGCATAATATTGTTCGATCTCGCAACGGCACGGGTTTTCACAGACTCTCGACAACGAGGCTTGGCGGCGACGAATCGTCCCCTCCGAACGGAACGGTACGATCGACTAAAACAGGATACGCGCGACACACGCTCTTAAAGGAATTCGAAGTCGACGACGGCGCGTCCGTTCGGGTGAAGATTCGTTGGGACTCGCCGCACGCGCAGCCTCTGAGCGGTCCAATTTAACCTGCGACACGAAGCGAGCATAAAATGGTTCGATCTCGCAACGGCAACGGGTTTTCATAGACTCTATGAGAGCGAGGCTTGGCGGCGACGAATCGTCCCCTCCGAACGGAACTCTGAGATAGCGCGT
>CAXAJV010000273.1:278200-451200 GCA_963969225.1 Xylocopa violacea | reverse complement strand
CCTAACCTAACCCACCTAGACCCTCGCTGGTATTGTTTCACAGAATCCCGTTCATGTCTTCCTGTACGTCTCTGTCCGGACATTATATACGTCTATAAATTTATATATCCTAACCTAAGGGAACCTAACATCTCGTATGTAGTATTTTCCAATATTCCTGGCGGGTCGGCCCCTACTTCTCGGTGGGATCATTATATACGTCTATAACGTAATATAACCTAACCTAACCCACCTAGACCCTCGCTGGTATTGTTTCACAGAATCCCGTTCATGTCTTCCTGTACGTCTCGGTGCGGACATTATATACGTCTATAAATTTATATATTCTAACCTACGGGAACCTAACACCTCGGATGTAGTATTTTCCAACATTCCTGGCGGGTCGGCCCCTACTTCTCGGTGGGCACACTATATACGTCTATATCGTAATATAACCTAACCTAACCCATCTAGACCCTCGCTGGTAATGTTTTACAAAATCCCGGTCGTGTCTGCCCGTACTTCTCGGTGGGGACATTATATACGTCTATAACGTTATATATCCTAACCTACGGGAACCTAACATCTCGGATGTAGTATTTTCCAACATTCCTGGCGGGTCGGCCCCTACTTCTCGGTGGGATCATTATATACGTCTATAACGTAATATAACCTAACCTAACACATCTATCCCCTAGCTGGGAATGTTTTACAGAATCCCGGCCGTGTCGTCCCGTACGTCTCGGTGCGGACATTATATACGTCTATAACGTTATATATCCTAACCTAAGGCAACTTAACGTCTCGGATGTAGAATTTTCCAACATTTCTGGCGGGTAGGCCCCTACTTCTCGGTGGGAACATTATATACGTCTATAACGTAATATAACCTAACCTAACCCATCTAGACCGTCGCTGGTAATGTTTTACAAAATCCCGGTCGTGTCTGCCCGTACTTCTCGGTGGGTACATTATATACGTCTACAATGTTATATATACTAACCTAAGGGAACCTAACATCTCGGATGTAGTATTTTCCAACATTCCAGGCGGGTCGGGCCCTACTTCTCGGTGGGAACAATATATACGTCTATAACGTAATATAACCTAACCTAACCCACCTAGACCCTCGCTGGTAATGTTTCACAGAATCCCGTTCATGTCTTCCCGTACGTCTCGGTGCGGACATTATATACGTCTATAAATTTATATATCCTAAACTAAGGCAACTTAACATCTCGGATGTAGAATTTTCCAACATTTCTGGCGGGTCGGCCCCTACTTCTCGGTGGGAACATTATATACGTCTATAACGTAATATAACCTAACCTAACCCACCTAGACCCTCGCTGGTAATGTTTCACAGAATCCCGTTCCTGTCTTCCTGTACGTCTCGGTGCGGACATTATATACGTCTATAAATTTATATATCCTAACCTAAGGGAACCTAACATCTCGGATGTAGTATTTTCCAACATTCCTGGCGGGACGGCCCCTACTTCTCGGTGGGATCATTATATACGTCTATAACGTAATATAAACTAACCTAACACATCTAGCCCCTAGCTGGGAATGTTTTACAAAATCTAGGTCGTGTCGTCCCGTACGTCTCGGTGCGGACATTATATACGTCTATAACGTTATATGTCCTAACCTAAGTGAACCTAACATCTCGGATGTAGTATTTTCCTACATTCCTGGCGTGTCGGCCCCTACTTCTCGGTGGGCACATTATATACGTCTATATCGTAATATAACCTAACCTAACCCATCTAGACCGTCGCTGGTAATGTTTTACAAAATCCCGGTCGTGTCTGCCCGTACTTCTCGGTGGGTACATTATATACGTCTATAATGTTATATATACTAACCTAAGGGAACCTAACATCTCGGATGTAGTATTTTCCAACATTCCTGGCGGGTCGGCCCCTACTTCTCGGTGGGCACATTATATACGTCTATATCGTAATATAACCAAACCTAACCCATCTAGACCCTCGCTGGTAATGTTTTACAAAATCCCGGTCGTGTCGGACCGTACTTTGCCGTGGGGACATCATATACGTCTATAACGTTATATATCCTAACCTAAGGGAACCTAACATCTCGGATGTAGTATTTTCCAACATTCCAGGCGGGTCGGGCCCTACTTCTCGGTGGGAACATTATATACGTCTATAACGTAATATAACCTAACCTAACCCACCTAGACCCTCGCTGGTAATGTTTCACAGAATCCCGTTCATGTCTTCCCGTACGTCTCGGTGCGGACATTATATACGTCTATAAATTTATATATCCTAATCTAAGGGAACCTAACAGCTCGGATGTCGTATTTTCCAATATTCCTGGCGGGTCGGCCTCTACTTCTCGGTGGGCACATTATATACGTCTATAGCGTAATATAACCTAACCTAAGCCATCTAGACCCTCGCTGGTAATGTTTTACAAAATCCAGGTCGTGTCGGCCCGTACGTCTCGGTGCGGACATTATATACGTCTATAAATTTATATATCCTAACCTAAGGCAACTTAACATATCGGATGTAGAATTTTCCAACATTTCTGGCGGGTCGGCCCCTACTTCTCGGTGGGAACATTATATACGTCTATAACGTAATATAACCTAACCTAACCCACCTAGACCCTCGCTGGTAATGTTTTACAGAATCCCGTTCCTGTCTTCCTGTACGTCTGGGTGCGGACATTATATACGTCTATAAATTTATATATCCGAACCTAAGGGAACGTAACATCTCGGATGTAGTATTTTCCAACATTCCTGGCGGGTCGGCCCCTACTTCTCGGTGGGATCATTATATACGTCTATAA
Source organism: Xylocopa violacea (assembly GCA_963969225.1). Taxonomy (NCBI): domain Eukaryota; kingdom Metazoa; phylum Arthropoda; class Insecta; order Hymenoptera; family Apidae; genus Xylocopa; species Xylocopa violacea. Next base: position 448,389 of record CAXAJV010000273.1, on the reverse strand, counting down.
CGTAATATAACCTAACCTAACACATCTATCCCCTAGCTGGGAATGTTTTACAGAATCCCGGCCGTGTCGTCCCGTACGTCTCGGTGCGGACATTATATACGTCTATAACGTTATATATCCTAACCTAAGGCAACTTAACGTCTCGGATGTAGAATTTTCCAACATTTCTGGCGGGTAGGCCCCTACTTCTCGGTGGGAACATTATATACGTCTATAACGTAATATAACCTAACCTAACCCATCTAGACCGTCGCTGGTAATGTTTTACAAAATCCCGGTCGTGTCTGCCCGTACTTCTCGGTGGGTACATTATATACGTCTACAATGTTATATATACTAACCTAAGGGAACCTAACATCTCGGATGTAGTATTTTCCAACATTCCAGGCGGGTCGGGCCCTACTTCTCGGTGGGAACAATATATACGTCTATAACGTAATATAACCTAACCTAACCCACCTAGACCCTCGCTGGTAATGTTTCACAGAATCCCGTTCATGTCTTCCCGTACGTCTCGGTGCGGACATTATATACGTCTATAAATTTATATATCCTAAACTAAGGCAACTTAACATCTCGGATGTAGAATTTTCCAACATTTCTGGCGGGTCGGCCCCTACTTCTCGGTGGGAACATTATATACGTCTATAACGTAATATAACCTAACCTAACCCACCTAGACCCTCGCTGGTAATGTTTCACAGAATCCCGTTCCTGTCTTCCTGTACGTCTCGGTGCGGACATTATATACGTCTATAAATTTATATATCCTAACCTAAGGGAACCTAACATCTCGGATGTAGTATTTTCCAACATTCCTGGCGGGACGGCCCCTACTTCTCGGTGGGATCATTATATACGTCTATAACGTAATATAAACTAACCTAACACATCTAGCCCCTAGCTGGGAATGTTTTACAAAATCTAGGTCGTGTCGTCCCGTACGTCTCGGTGCGGACATTATATACGTCTATAACGTTATATGTCCTAACCTAAGTGAACCTAACATCTCGGATGTAGTATTTTCCTACATTCCTGGCGTGTCGGCCCCTACTTCTCGGTGGGCACATTATATACGTCTATATCGTAATATAACCTAACCTAACCCATCTAGACCGTCGCTGGTAATGTTTTACAAAATCCCGGTCGTGTCTGCCCGTACTTCTCGGTGGGTACATTATATACGTCTATAATGTTATATATACTAACCTAAGGGAACCTAACATCTCGGATGTAGTATTTTCCAACATTCCTGGCGGGTCGGCCCCTACTTCTCGGTGGGCACATTATATACGTCTATATCGTAATATAACCAAACCTAACCCATCTAGACCCTCGCTGGTAATGTTTTACAAAATCCCGGTCGTGTCGGACCGTACTTTGCCGTGGGGACATCATATACGTCTATAACGTTATATATCCTAACCTAAGGGAACCTAACATCTCGGATGTAGTATTTTCCAACATTCCAGGCGGGTCGGGCCCTACTTCTCGGTGGGAACATTATATACGTCTATAACGTAATATAACCTAACCTAACCCACCTAGACCCTCGCTGGTAATGTTTCACAGAATCCCGTTCATGTCTTCCCGTACGTCTCGGTGCGGACATTATATACGTCTATAAATTTATATATCCTAATCTAAGGGAACCTAACAGCTCGGATGTCGTATTTTCCAATATTCCTGGCGGGTCGGCCTCTACTTCTCGGTGGGCACATTATATACGTCTATAGCGTAATATAACCTAACCTAAGCCATCTAGACCCTCGCTGGTAATGTTTTACAAAATCCAGGTCGTGTCGGCCCGTACGTCTCGGTGCGGACATTATATACGTCTATAAATTTATATATCCTAACCTAAGGCAACTTAACATATCGGATGTAGAATTTTCCAACATTTCTGGCGGGTCGGCCCCTACTTCTCGGTGGGACCATTATATACGTCTATAACGTAATATAACCTAACCTAACCCACCTAGACCCTCGCTGGTAATGTTTTACAGAATCCCGTTCCTGTCTTCCTGTACGTCTGGGTGCGGACATTATATACGTCTATAAATTTATATATCCGAACCTAAGGGAACGTAACATCTCGGATGTAGTATTTTCCAACATTCCTGGCGGGTCGGCCCCTACTTCTCGGTGGGATCATTATATACGTCTATAACGTAATATAACCTAACCTAACACATCTATCCCCTAGCTGGGAATGTTTTACAGAATCCCGGCCGTGTCGTCCCGTACGTCTCGGTGCGGACATTATATACGTCTATAACGTTATATATCCTAACCTAAGGCAACTTAACGTCTCGGATGTAGAATTTTCCAACATTTCTGGCGGGTAGGCCCCTACTTCTCGGTGGGAACATTATATACGTCTATAACGTAATATAACCTAACCTAACCCATCTAGACCGTCGCTGGTAATGTTTTACAAAATCCCGGTCGTGTCTGCCCGTACTTCTCGGTGGGTACATTATATACGTCTACAATGTTATATATACTAACCTAAGGGAACCTAACATCTCGGATGTAGTATTTTCCAACATTCCAGGCGGGTCGGGCCCTACTTCTCGGTGGGAACAATATATACGTCTATAACGTAATATAACCTAACCTAACCCACCTAGACCCTCGCTGGTAATGTTTCACAGAATCCCGTTCATGTCTTCCCGTACGTCTCGGTGCGGACATTATATACGTCTATAAATTTATATATCCTAAACTAAGGCAACTTAACATCTCGGATGTAGAATTTTCCAACATTTCTGGCGGGTCGGCCCCTACTTCTCGGTGGGAACATTATATACGTCTATAACGTAATATAACCTAACCTAACCCACCTAGACCCTCGCTGGTAATGTTTCACAGAATCCCGTTCCTGTCTTCCTGTACGTCTCGGTGCGGACATTATATACGTCTATAAATTTATATATCCTAACCTAAGGGAACCTAACATCTCGGATGTAGTATTTTCCAACATTCCTGGCGGGACGGCCCCTACTTCTCGGTGGGATCATTATATACGTCTATAACGTAATATAAACTAACCTAACACATCTAGCCCCTAGCTGGGAATGTTTTACAAAATCTAGGTCGTGTCGTCCCGTACGTCTCGGTGCGGACATTATATACGTCTATAACGTTATATGTCCTAACCTAAGTGAACCTAACATCTCGGATGTAGTATTTTCCTACATTCCTGGCGTGTCGGCCCCTACTTCTCGGTGGGCACATTATATACGTCTATATCGTAATATAACCTAACCTAACCCATCTAGACCGTCGCTGGTAATGTTTTACAAAATCCCGGTCGTGTCTGCCCGTACTTCTCGGTGGGTACATTATATACGTCTATAATGTTATATATACTAACCTAAGGGAACCTAACATCTCGGATGTAGTATTTTCCAACATTCCTGGCGGGTCGGCCCCTACTTCTCGGTGGGCACATTATATACGTCTATATCGTAATATAACCAAACCTAACCCATCTAGACCCTCGCTGGTAATGTTTTACAAAATCCCGGTCGTGTCGGACCGTACTTTGCCGTGGGGACATCATATACGTCTATAACGTTATATATCCTAACCTAAGGGAACCTAACATCTCGGATGTAGTATTTTCCAACATTCCAGGCGGGTCGGGCCCTACTTCTCGGTGGGAACATTATATACGTCTATAACGTAATATAACCTAACCTAACCCACCTAGACCCTCGCTGGTAATGTTTCACAGAATCCCGTTCATGTCTTCCCGTACGTCTCGGTGCGGACATTATATACGTCTATAAATTTATATATCCTAATCTAAGGTAACCTAACAGCTCGGATGTCGTATTTTCCAATATTCCTGGCGGGTCGGCCTCTACTTCTCAGTGGGCACATTATATACGTCTATAGCGTAATATAACCTAACCTAAGCCATCTAGACCCTCGCTGGTAATGTTTTACAAAATCCAGGTCGTGTCGGCCCGTACGTCTCGGTGCGGACATTATATACGTCTATAAATTTATATATCCTAACCTAAGGCAACTTAACATATCGGATGTAGAATTTTCCAACATTTCTGGCGGGTCGGCCCCTACTTCTCGGTGGGAACATTATATACGTCTATAACGTAATATAACCTAACCTAACCCACCTAGACCCTCGCTGGTAATGTTTCACAGAATCCCGTTCCTGTCTTCCTGTACGTCTCGGTGCGGACATTATATACGTCTATAAATTTATATATCCTAACCTAAGGGAACCTAACATCTCGGATGTAGTATTTTCCAACATTCCTGGCGGGACGGCCCCTACTTCTCGGTGGGATCATTATATACGTCTATAACGTAATATAAACTAACCTAACACATCTAGCCCCTAACTGGGAATGTTTTACAAAATCTAGGTCGTGTCGTCCCGTACGTCTCGGTGCGCACATCATATACGTCTATAACGTTATATGTCCTAACCTAAGTGAACCTAACATCTCGGATGTAGTATTTTCCTACATTCCTGGCGTGTCGGCCCCTACTTCTCGGTGGGCACATTATATACGTCTATATCGTAATATAACCTAACCTAACCCATCTAGACCCTCGCTGGTAATGTTTTACAAAATCCCGGTCGTGTCTGCCCGTACTTCTCGGTGGGGACATTATATACGTCTATAACGTTATATATCCTAACCTACGGGAACCTAACATCTCGGATGTAGTATTTTCCAACATTCCTGGCGGGTCGGCCCCTACTTCTCGGTGGGATCATTATATACATCTATAACGTAATATAACCTAACCTAACACATCTAGCCCCTAGCTGGGAATGTTTTTCAGAATCCCGGTCGTGTCGTCCCGTACGTCTCGGTGCGGACATTATATACGTCTATAACGTTATATATTCTAACCTAAGGCAACTTAACATCTCGGATGTAGTATTTTCCAACATTCCTGGCGGGACGGCCCCTACTTCTCGGTGGGATCATTATATACGTCTATAACGTAATATAAACTAACCTAACACATCTAGCCCCTAGCTGGGAATGTTTTACAGAATCCCGGTCGTGTCGTCCCGTACGTCTCGGTGCGGACATTATATACGTCTATAACGTTATATGTCCTAACCTAAGTGAACCTAACATCTCGGATGTAGTATTTTCCAACATTCCTGGCGGGTCGGCCCCTACTTCTCGGTGGGCACATTATATAGGTCTATATCGTAATATAACCTAACCTAACCCATCTAGACCCTCGCTGGTAATGTTTTACAAAATCCCGGTCGTGTCTGCCCGTACTTCTCGGTGGGGACATTATATACGTCTATAACGTTATATATCCTAACCTACGGGAACCTAACATCTCGGATGTAGTATTTTCCAACATTCCTGGCCGGTCGGCCCCTACTGCTCGGTGTGATCATTATATACGTCTATAACGTAATATAACCTAACCTAACCCACCTAGACCCTCGCTGGTATTGTTTCACAGAATCCCGTTCATGTCTTCCTGTACGTCTCTGTCCGGACATTATATACGTCTATAAATTTATATATCCTAACCTAAGGGAACCTAACATCTCGTATGTAGTATTTTCCAATATTCCTGGCGGGTCGGCCCCTACTTCTCGGTGGGATCATTATATACGTCTATAACGTAATATAACCTAACCTAACCCACCTAGACCCTCGCTGGTATTGTTTCACAGAATCCCGTTCATGTCTTCCTGTACGTCTCGGTGCGGACATTATATACGTCTATAAATTTATATATTCTAACCTACGGGAACCTAACACCTCGGATGTAGTATTTTCCAACATTCCTGGCGGGTCGGCCCCTACTTCTCGGTGGGCACACTATATACGTCTATATCGTAATATAACCTAACCTAACCCATCTAGACCCTCGCTGGTAATGTTTTACAAAATCCCGGTCGTGTCTGCCCGTACTTCTCGGTGGGGACATTATATACGTCTATAACGTTATATATCCTAACCTACGGGAACCTAACATCTCGGATGTAGTATTTTCCAACATTCCTGGCGGGTCGGCCCCTACTTCTCGGTGGGATCATTATATACATCTATAACGTAATATAACCTAACCTAACACATCTAGCCCCTAGCTGGGAATGTTTTTCAGAATCCCGGTCGTGTCGTCCCGTACGTCTCGGTGCGGACATTATATACGTCTATAACGTTATATGTCCTAACCTAAGTGAACCTAACATCTCGGATGTAGTATTTTCCAACATTCCTGGCGGGTCGGCCCCTACTTCTCGGTGGGCACATTATATAGGTCTATATCGTAATATAACCTAACCTAACCCATCTAGACCCTCGCTGGTAATGTTTTACAAAATCCCGGTCGTGTCTGCCCGTACTTCTCGGTGGGGACATTATATACGTCTATAACGTTATATATCCTAACCTACGGGAACCTAACATCTCGGATGTAGTATTTTCCAACATTCCTGGCCGGTCGGCCCCTACTGCTCGGTGTGATCATTATATACGTCTATAACGTAATATAACCTAACCTAACCCACCTAGACCCTCGCTGGTATTGTTTCACAGAATCCCGTTCATGTCTTCCTGTACGTCTCTGTCCGGACATTATATACGTCTATAAATTTATATATCCTAACCTAAGGGAACCTAACATCTCGTATGTAGTATTTTCCAATATTCCTGGCGGGTCGGCCCCTACTTCTCGGTGGGATCATTATATACGTCTATAACGTAATATAACCTAACCTAACCCACCTAGACCCTCGCTGGTATTGTTTCACAGAATCCCGTTCATGTCTTCCTGTACGTCTCGGTGCGGACATTATATACGTCTATAAATTTATATATTCTAACCTACGGGAACCTAACACCTCGGATGTAGTATTTTCCAACATTCCTGGCGGGTCGGCCCCTACTTCTCGGTGGGCACACTATATACGTCTATATCGTAATATAACCTAACCTAACCCATCTAGACCCTCGCTGGTAATGTTTTACAAAATCCCGGTCGTGTCTGCCCGTACTTCTCGGTGGGGACATTATATACGTCTATAACGTTATATATCCTAACCTACGGGAACCTAACATCTCGGATGTAGTATTTTCCAACATTCCTGGCGGGTCGGCCCCTACTTCTCGGTGGGATCATTATATACATCTATAACGTAATATAACCTAACCTAACACATCTAGCCCCTAGCTGGGAATGTTTTTCAGAATCCCGGTCGTGTCGTCCCGTACGTCTCGGTGCGGACATTATATACGTCTATAACGTTATATATTCTAACCTAAGGCAACTTAACATCTCGGATGTAGTATTTTCCAACATTCCTGGCGGGACGGCCCCTACTTCTCGGTGGGATCATTATATACGTCTATAACGTAATATAAACTAACCTAACACATCTAGCCCCTAGCTGGGAATGTTTTACAGAATCCCGGTCGTGTCGTCCCGTACGTCTCGGTGCGGACATTATATACGTCTATAACGTTATATGTCCTAACCTAAGTGAACCTAACATCTCGGATGTAGTATTTTCCAACATTCCTGGCGGGTCGGCCCCTACTTCTCGGTGGGCACATTATATAGGTCTATATCGTAATATAACCTAACCTAACCCATCTAGACCCTCGCTGGTAATGTTTTACAAAATCCCGGTCGTGTCTGCCCGTACTTCTCGGTGGGGACATTATATACGTCTATAACGTTATATATCCGAACCTAAGGGAACCTAACATCTCGGATGTAGTATTTTCCAAAAATCCTGGCGGGTCGCCCCTACTTCTCGGTGGGATCATTATATACATCTATAACGTAATATAACCTAACCTAACACATCTAGCCCCTAGCTGGGAATGTTTTACAGAATCCCGGTCGTGTCGTCCCGTACGTCTCGGTGCGGACATTATATACGTCTATAACGTTATATATCCTAACCTAAGGCAACTTAACATCGCGGATGTAGAATTTTCCAACATTTCTGGCGGGTCGGCCCCTACTTCTCGGTGGGAACATTATATACGTCTATAACGTAATATAACCTAACCTAACCCACCTAGACCATCGCTGGTAATGTTTCACAGAATCCCGTTCCTGTCTTCCTGTACGTCTCGGTGCGGACATTATATACGTCTATAAATTTATATATCCTAACCTAAGGGAACCTAACATCTCGGACGTAGTATTTTCCAACATTCCAGGCGGGTCGGCCCCTACTTCTCGGTGGGCACACTATATACGTCTATATCGTAATATAACCTACCCTAACCCATCTAGACCCTCGCTGGTAATTTTTTTCAAAATCCCGGTCGTATCGGCCCGTACGTCTCGGTGCGGACATTATATACGTCTATCAATATATATATCCTAACCTAAGGCAACTTAACATCTCGGATGTAGTATTTTCCAACATTCCTGGCGGGTCGGCCCCTACTTCTCGGTGGGCACATTATATACGTCTATATCGTAATATAACCTAACCTAAGCCATCTAGACCCTCGCTGGTAATGTTTTACAAAATCCCGGTCGTGTCGGCCCGTACGTCTCGGTGCGGACATTATATACGTCTATAAATTTATATATCCTAACCTAAGGCAACTTAACATCTCGGATGTAGAATTTTCCAACATTTCTGGCGGGTCGGCCCCTACTTCTCGGTGGGAACATTATATACGTCTATAACGTAATATAACCTAACCTAACCCACCTAGACCCTCGCTGGTAATGTTTTACAGAATCCCGTTCCTGTCTTCCTGTACGTCTGGGTGCGGACATTATATACGTCTATAAATTTATATATCCGAACCTAAGGGAACGTAACATCTCGGATGTAGTATTTTCCAACATTCCTGGCGGGTCGGCCCCTACTTCTCGGTGGGATCATTATATACGTCTATAACGTAATATAACCTAACCTAACACATCTATCCCCTAGCTGGGAATGTTTTACAGAATCCCGGCCGTGTCGTCCCGTACGTCTCGGTGCGGACATTATATACGTCTATAACGTTATATATCCTAACCTAAGGCAACTTAACGTCTCGGATGTAGAATTTTCCAACATTTCTGGCGGGTAGGCCCCTACTTCTCGGTGGGAACATTATATACGTCTATAACGTAATATAACCTAACCTAACCCATCTAGACCGTCGCTGGTAATGTTTTACAAAATCCCGGTCGTGTCTGCCCGTACTTCTCGGTGGGTACATTATATACGTCTACAATGTTATATATACTAACCTAAGGGAACCTAACATCTCGGATGTAGTATTTTCCAACATTCCAGGCGGGTCGGGCCCTACTTCTCGGTGGGAACAATATATACGTCTATAACGTAATATAACCTAACCTAACCCACCTAGACCCTCGCTGGTAATGTTTCACAGAATCCCGTTCATGTCTTCCCGTACGTCTCGGTGCGGACATTATATACGTCTATAAATTTATATATCCTAAACTAAGGCAACTTAACATCTCGGATGTAGAATTTTCCAACATTTCTGGCGGGTCGGCCCCTACTTCTCGGTGGGAACATTATATACGTCTATAACGTAATATAACCTAACCTAACCCACCTAGACCCTCGCTGGTAATGTTTCACAGAATCCCGTTCCTGTCTTCCTGTACGTCTCGGTGCGGACATTATATACGTCTATAAATTTATATATCCTAACCTAAGGGAACCTAACATCTCGGATGTAGTATTTTCCAACATTCCTGGCGGGACGGCCCCTACTTCTCGGTGGGATCATTATATACGTCTATAACGTAATATAAACTAACCTAACACATCTAGCCCCTAGCTGGGAATGTTTTACAAAATCTAGGTCGTGTCGTCCCGTACGTCTCGGTGCGGACATTATATACGTCTATAACGTTATATGTCCTAACCTAAGTGAACCTAACATCTCGGATGTAGTATTTTCCTACATTCCTGGCGTGTCGGCCCCTACTTCTCGGTGGGCACATTATATACGTCTATATCGTAATATAACCTAACCTAACCCATCTAGACCGTCGCTGGTAATGTTTTACAAAATCCCGGTCGTGTCTGCCCGTACTTCTCGGTGGGTACATTATATACGTCTATAATGTTATATATACTAACCTAAGGGAACCTAACATCTCGGATGTAGTATTTTCCAACATTCCTGGCGGGTCGGCCCCTACTTCTCGGTGGGCACATTATATACGTCTATATCGTAATATAACCAAACCTAACCCATCTAGACCCTCGCTGGTAATGTTTTACAAAATCCCGGTCGTGTCGGACCGTACTTTGCCGTGGGGACATCATATACGTCTATAACGTTATATATCCTAACCTAAGGGAACCTAACATCTCGGATGTAGTATTTTCCAACATTCCAGGCGGGTCGGGCCCTACTTCTCGGTGGGAACATTATATACGTCTATAACGTAATATAACCTAACCTAACCCACCTAGACCCTCGCTGGTAATGTTTCACAGAATCCCGTTCATGTCTTCCCGTACGTCTCGGTGCGGACATTATATACGTCTATAAATTTATATATCCTAATCTAAGGGAACCTAACAGCTCGGATGTCGTATTTTCCAATATTCCTGGCGGGTCGGCCTCTACTTCTCGGTGGGCACATTATATACGTCTATAGCGTAATATAACCTAACCTAAGCCATCTAGACCCTCGCTGGTAATGTTTTACAAAATCCAGGTCGTGTCTGCCCGTACGTCTCGGTGCGGACATTATATACGTCTATAAATTTATATATCCTAACCTAAGGCAACTTAACATATCGGATGTAGAATTTTCCAACATTTCTGGCGGGTCGGCCCCTACTTCTCGGTGGGAACATTATATACGTCTATAACGTAATATAACCTAACCTAACCCACCTAGACCCTCGCTGGTAATGTTTTACAGAATCCCGTTCCTGTCTTCCTGTACGTCTGGGTGCGGACATTATATACGTCTATAAATTTATATATCCGAACCTAAGGCAACTTAACATCTCGGATGTAGAATTTTCCAACATTTCTAGCGGGTCGGCCCCTACTTCTCGGTGGGAACATTATATACGTCTATAACGTAATATAACCTAACCTAACCCACCTAGACCCTCGCTGGTAATGTTTCACAGAATCCCGTTCCTGTCTTCCTGTACGTCTCGGTGCGGACATTATGTACGTCTATAAATTTATATATCCTAACCTAAGGGAACCTAACATCTCGGATGTAGTATTTTCCAACATTCCTGGCGGGACGGCCCCTACTTCTCGGTGGGATCATTATATACGTCTATAACGTAATATAAACTAACCTAACACATCTAGCCCCTAGCTGGGAATGTTTTACAAAATCTAGGTCGTGTCGTCCCGTACGTCTCGGTGCGGACATTATATACGTCTATAACGTTATATGTCCTAACCTAAGTGAACCTAACATCTCGGATGTAGTATTTTCCTACATTCCTGGCGTGTCGGCCCCTACTTCTCGGTGGGCACATTATATACGTCTATATCGTAATATAACCTAACCTAACCCATCTAGACCGTCGCTGGTAATGTTTTACAAAATCCCGGTCGTGTCTGCCCGTACTTCTCGGTGGGTACATTATATACGTCTATAATGTTATATATACTAACCTAAGGGAACCTAACATCTCGGATGTAGTATTTTCCAACATTCCTGGCGGGTCGGCCCCTACTTCTCGGTGGGCACATTATATACGTCTATATCGTAATATAACCAAACCTAACCCATCTAGACCCTCGCTGGTAATGTTTTACAAAATCCCGGTCGTGTCGGACCGTACTTTGCCGTGGGGACATCATATACGTCTATAACGTTATATATCCTAACCTAAGGGAACCTAACATCTCGGATGTAGTATTTTCCAACATTCCAGGCGGGTCGGGCCCTACTTCTCGGTGGGAACATTATATACGTCTATAACGTAATATAACCTAACCTAACCCACCTAGACCCTCGCTGGTAATGTTTCACAGAATCCCGTTCATGTCTTCCCGTACGTCTCGGTGCGGACATTATATACGTCTATAAATTTATATATCCTAATCTAAGGGAACCTAACAGCTCGGATGTCGTATTTTCCAATATTCCTGGCGGGTCGGCCTCTACTTCTCGGTGGGCACATTATATACGTCTATAGCGTAATATAACCTAACCTAAGCCATCTAGACCCTCGCTGGTAATGTTTTACAAAATCCAGGTCGTGTCGGCCCGTACGTCTCGGTGCGGACATTATATACGTCTATAAATTTATATATCCTAACCTAAGGCAACTTAACATATCGGATGTAGAATTTTCCAACATTTCTGGCGGGTCGGCCCCTACTTCTCGGTGGGAACATTATATACGTCTATAACGTAATATAACCTAACCTAACCCACCTAGACCCTCGCTGGTAATGTTTCACAGAATCCCGTTCCTGTCTTCCTGTACGTCTCGGTGCGGACATTATATACGTCTATAAATTTATATATCCTAACCTAAGGGAACCTAACATCTCGGATGTAGTATTTTCCAACATTCCTGGCGGGACGGCCCCTACTTCTCGGTGGGATCATTATATACGTCTATAACGTAATATAAACTAACCTAACACATCTAGCCCCTAACTGGGAATGTTTTACAAAATCTAGGTCGTGTCGTCCCGTACGTCTCGGTGCGCACATCATATACGTCTATAACGTTATATGTCCTAACCTAAGTGAACCTAACATCTCGGATGTAGTATTTTCCTACATTCCTGGCGTGTCGGCCCCTACTTCTCGGTGGGCACATTATATACGTCTATATCGTAATATAACCTAACCTAACCCATCTAGACCCTCGCTGGTAATGTTTTACAAAACCCCGGTCGTGTCTGCCCGTACTCCTCGGTGGGGACATTATATACGTCTATAACGTTATATATCCGAACCTAAGGGAACGTAACATCTCGGATGTAGTATTTTCCATCATTCCTGGCGGGTCGGCCCCTACTTCTCGGTGGGATCATTATTTACGTCTATAACGTAATATAACCTAACCTAACACATCTAGCCCCTAGCTGGGAATGTTTTACAGAATCCCGGTCGTGTCGTCCCGTACGTCTCGGTGCGGACATTATATACGTCTATAACGTTATATATCCTAACCTAAGGCAACTTAACATCTCGGATGTAGAATTTTCCAACATTTCTGGCGGGTCGGCCCCTACTTCTCGGTGGGAACATTATATACGTCTATAACGTAATATAACCTAACCTAACCAACCTAGACCCTCGCTGGTAATGTTTCACAGAATCCCGTTCCTGTCTTCCTGTACGTCTCGGTGCGGACATTATATACGTCTATAAATTCATATATCCTAACCTAAGGGAACCTAACATCTCGGATGTAGTATTTTCCAACATTCCTGGCGGGTCGGCCCCTACTTCTCGGTGGGCACACTATATACGTCTATATCGTAATATAACCTAACCTAACCCATCTAGACCCTCGCTGGTAATGTTTTACAAAATCCCGGTCGTGTCTGCCCGTACTTCTCGGTGGGGACATTATCTACGTCTATAACGTTATATATACTAACCTAAGGGAACCTAACATCTCGGATGTAGTATTTTTCAACATTCCTGGCGGGTCGGCCCCTACTTCTCGGTGGGCACATTATATACGTCTATATCGTAATATAACCTTACCTAACCCATCTAGACCGTCGCTGGTAATGTTTCACAAAATCCCGGTCGTGTCTGCCCGTACTTCTCGGTGGGTACATTATATACGTCTATAATGTTATATATACTAACCTAAGGGAACCTAACATCTCGGATGTAGTATTTTCCAACATTCCTGGCGGGTCGGCCCCTACTTCTCGGTGGGCACATTATATACGTCTATATCGTAATATAACCAAACCTAACCCATCTAGAACCTCGCTGGTAATGTTTTACAAAATCCCGGTCGTGTCGGCCCGTACTTTGCCGTGGGACATTATATACGTCTATAACGTTATATATCCTAACCTAAGGGATCCTAACATCTCGGATGTAGTATTTTCCAACATTCCAGGCGGGTCGGCCCCTACTTCTCGGTGGGAACATTATATACGTCTATAACGCAATATAACCTAACCTAACCCACCTAGACCCTCGCTGGTAATGTTTCACAGAATCCCGTTCATGTCTTCCCGTACGTCTCGGTGCGGACATTATATACGTCTATAAATTTATATATCCTAAACTAAGGGAACCTAACATCACGGATGTAGTATTTTCCAATATTCCTGGCGGGTCGGCCCCTACTTCTCGGTGGGCACATTATATACGTCTATATCGTAATATAACCTAACCTAACCCATCTAGACCCTCGCTGGTATTGTTTCACAGAATCCCGTTCATGTCTTCCTGTACGTCTCTGTCCGGACATTATATACGTCTATAAATTTATATATCCTAACCTAAGGGAACCTAACATCTCGTATGTAGTATTTTCCAATATTCCTGGCGGGTCGGCCCCTACTTCTCGGTGGGATCATTATATACGTCTATAACGTAATATAACCTAACCTAACCCACCTAGACCCTCGCTGGTAATGTTTCACAGAATCCCGTTGATGTCTTCCTGTACGTCTCGGTGCGGACATTATATATGTCTATAAATTTATATATCCTAACCTTAGGGAACTTAACATCTCGGATGTAGTATTTTCCAACATTCCTGGCGGGTCGGCCCCTACTTCTCGGTGGGCACATTATATACGTCTATATCGTAATATAACCTAACCTAACACATCTAGACCTTCGCTGGTAATGTTTTACAAAATCCCGTTCGCGTCTGCCCGTACTTCTCGGTGGGGACATTATATACGTCTATAACGTTATATATCCTAACCTAAGGGAACCTAACATCTCGTATGTAGTATTTTCCAACATTCCTGGCGGGTCGGCCCCTACTTCTCGGTGAGATCATTATATACGTCTATAACGTAATATAACCTAACCTAACCCACCTAGACGCTCGCTGGTATTGTTTCACAGAATCCCGTTCATGTCTTCCTGTACGTCTCGGTGCGGACATTATATACGTCTATAAATTTATATATCCTAACCTAAGGGAACCTAACATCTCGGATGTAGTATTTTCCAACATTCCAGGCGGGTCGGCCCCTACTTCTCGGTGGGCACACTAGATACGTCTATATCGTAATATAACCTACCCTAACCCATCTAGACCCTCGCTGGTAATGTTTTTCAAAATCCCGGTCGTATCGGCCCGTACGTCTCGGTGCGGACATTATATACGTCTATCAATATATATATCCTAACCTAAGGCAACTTAACATCTCGGATGTAGTATTTTCCAACATTCCTGGCGGGTCGGCCCCTACTTCTCGGTGGGCACATTATATACGTCTATATCGTAATATAACCTAACCTAAGCCATCTAGACCCTCGCTGGTAATGTTTTACAAAATCCCGGTCGTGTCGGCCCGTACGTCTCGGTGCGGACATTATATACGTCTATAAATTTATATATCCTAACC
The DNA here is from genome assembly GCA_963969225.1 of Xylocopa violacea. NCBI lineage: Eukaryota > Metazoa > Arthropoda > Insecta > Hymenoptera > Apidae > Xylocopa > Xylocopa violacea. The sequence continues at coordinate 432,859 of CAXAJV010000273.1, read as the reverse complement.
TAAGGCAACTTAACATCTCGGATGTAGAATTTTCCAACATTTCTGGCGGGTCGGCCCCTACTTCTCGGTGGGAACATTATATACGTCTATAACGTAATATAACCTAACCTAACCCACCTAGACCCTCGCTGGTAATGTTTCACAGAATCCCGTTCCTGTCTTCCTGTACGTCTCGGTGCGGACATTATATACGTCTATAAATTTATATATCCTAACCTAAGGGAACCTAACATCTCGGATGTAGTATTTTCCAACATTCCTGGCGGGACGGCCCCTACTTCTCGGTGGGATCATTATATACGTCTATAACGTAATATAAACTAACCTAACACATCTAGCCCCTAGCTGGGAATGTTTTACAGAATCCCGGTCGTGTCGTCCCGTACGTCTCGGTGCGGACATTATATACGTCTATAACGTTATACATCCTAACCTAAGGCAACTTAACATCTCGGATGTAGAATTTTCCAACATTTCTGGCGGGTCGGCCCCTACTTCTCGGTGGGAACATTATATACGTCTATAACGTAATATAACCTAACCTAACCCATCTAGACCCTCGCTGGTAATGTTTTACAAAATCCCGGTCGTGTCTGCCCGTACTTCTCGGTGGGGACATTATATACGTCTATAACGTTATATATCCGAACCTAAGGGAACCTAACATCTCGGATGTAGTATTTTCCAACAATCCTGGCGGGTCGGCCCCTACTTCTCGGTGGGATCATTATATACGTCTATAACGTAATATAACCTAACCTAACACATCTAGCCCCTAGCTGGGAATGTTTTACAGAATCCCGGTCGTGTCGTCCCGTACGTCTCGGTGCGGACATTATATACGTCTATAACGTTATATATCCTAACCTAAGGCAACTTAACATCTCGGATGTAGAATTTTCCAACATTTCTGGCGGGTCGGCCCCTACTTCTCGGTGGGAACATTATATACGTCTATAACGTAATATAACCTAACCTAACCCATCTAGACCGTCGCTGGTACTGTTTTACAAAATCCCGGTCGTGTCTGCCCGTACTTCTCGGTGGGTACATTATATACGTCTATAATGTTATATATACTAACCTAAGGGAACCTAACATCTCGGATGTAGTATTTTCCAACATTCCTGGCGGGTCGGCCCCTACTTCTCGGTGGGCACATTATATACGTCTATATCGTAATATAACCAAACCTAACCCATCTAGACCCTCGCTGGTAATGTTTTACAAAATCCCGGTCGTGTCGGACCGTACTTTGCCGTGGGGACATTATATACGTCTATAACGTTATATATCCTAACCTAAGGGAACCTAACATCTCGGATGTAGTATTTTCCAACATTCCAGGCGGGTCGGCCCCTACTTCTCGGTGGGAACATTATATACGTCTATAACGTAATATAACCTAACCTAACCCACCTAGACCCTCGCTGGTAATGTTTCACAGAATCCCGTTCATGTATTCCCGTACGTCTCGGTGCGGACATTATATACGTCTATAAATTTATATATCCTAAACTAAGGGAACCTAACAGCTCGGATGTCGTATTTTCCAATATTCCTGGCGGGTCGGCCTCTACTTCTCGGTGGGCACATTATATACGTCTATATCGTAATATAACCTAACCTAACCCATCTAGACCCTCGCTGGTAATGTTTCACAGAATCCCGTTCCTGTCTTCCTGTACGTCTCGGTGCGGACATTATATACGTCTATAAATTTATATATCCTAACCTAAGGGAACCTAACATCTCGGATGTAGTATTTTCCAACATTCCTGGCGGGTCGGCCCCTACTTCTCGGTGGGCACATTATATACGTCTATATCGTAATATAACCAAACCTAACCCATCTAGACCCTCGCTGGTAATGTTTTACAAAATCCCGGTCGTGTCGGACCGTACTTTGCCGTGGGGACATTATATACGTCTATAACGTTATATATCCTAACCTAAGGGAACCTAACATCTCGGATGTAGTATTTTCCAACATTCCAGGCGGGTCGGCCCCTACTTCTCGGTGGGCACACTATATACGTCTATATCGTAATATAACCTAACCTAACCCATCTAGACCCTCGCTGGTAATGTTTTACAAAATCCCGGTCGTGTCTGCCCGTACTTCTCGGTGGGGACATTATATACGTCTATAACGTTATATATACTAACCTAAGGGAACCTAACATCTCGGATGTAGCATTTTTCAACATTCCTGGCGGGCCGGCCCCTACTTCTCGGTGGGCACATTATATACGTCTATATCGTAATATAACCTTACCTAACCCATCTAGACCGTCGCTGGTAATGTTTTACAAAATCCCGGTCGTGTCTGCCCGTACTTTGCCGTGGGGACATTATATACGTCTATAACGTTATATATCCTAACCTAAGGGAACCTAACATCTCGGATGTTGTATTTTCCAACATTCCAGGCGGGTCGGCCCCTACTTCTCGGTGGGAACATTATATACGTCTATAACGTAATATAACCTAACCTAACCCACCTAGACCCTCGCTGGTAATGTTTCACAGAATCCCGTTCCTGTCTTCCTGTACGTCTCGGTGCGGACATTATATACGTCTATAAATTTATATATCCTAACCTAAGGGAACCTAACATCTCGGATGTAGTATTTTCCAACATTCCAGGCGGGTCGGCCCCTACTTCTCGGTGGGCACACTATATACGTCTATATCGTAATATAACCTACCCTAACCCATCTAGACCCTCGCTGGTAATGTTTTTCAAAATCCCGGTCGTATCGGCCCGTACGTCTCGGTGCGGACATTATATACGTCTATCAATATATATATCCTAACCTAAGGCAACTTAACATCTCGGATGTAGTATTTTCCAACATTCCTGGCGGGTCGGCCCCTACTTCTCGGTGGGCACATTATATACGTCTATATCGTAATATAACCTAACCTAAGCCATCTAGACCCTCGCTGGTAATGTTTCACAGAATCCCGTTCATGTCTTCCCGTACGTCTCGGTGCGGACATTATATACGTCTATAAATTGATATATCCTAAACTAAGAGAACCTAACAGCTCGGATGTCGTATTTTCCAATATTCCTGGCGGGTCGGCCTCTACTTCTCGGTGGGCACATTATATACGTCTATATCGTAATATAACCTAACCTAACCCATCTAGACCCTCGCTGGTAATGTTTCACAGAATCCCGTTCCTGTCTTCCTGTACGTCTCGGTGCGGACATTATATACGTCTATAAATTTATATATCCTAACCTAAGGGAACCTAACATCTCAGATGTAGTATTTTCCAACATTCCTGGCGGGTCGGCCCCTACTTCTCGGTGGGATCATTATATACGTCTATAGCGTAATATAACCTAACCTAACACATCTGGCCCCTAGCTGGGAATGTTTTACAGAATCCCGGTCGTGTCGCCCCGTACGTCTCGGTGCGGACATTATATACGTCTATAACGTTATATATAGTAACCTAAGGCAACTTAACATCTCGGATGTAGAATTTTCCAATATTTCTGGCGGGTCGGCCCCTACTTCTCGGTGGGAACATTATATACGTCTATAACGTAATATAACCTAACCTAACCCACCTAGACCCTCGCTGGTAATGTTTCACAGAATCCCGTTCCTGTCTTCCTGTACGTCTCGGTGCGGACATTATATACGTCTGTAAATTTATATATCCTAACCTAAGGGAACCTAACATCTCGGATGTAGTATTTTCCAACATTCCTGGTGGGTCGGCCCCTACTTCTCGGTGGGCACACTATATACGTCTATATCGTAATATAACCTAACCTAACCCATCTAGACCCTCGCTGGTAATGTTTTACAAAATCCCGGTCGTTTCGGCCCGTACGTCTCGGTGCGGACATTATATACGTCTATAAATTTATATATCCTAACCTAAGGCAACTTAACATCTCGGATGTAGAATTTTCCAACATTTCTGGCGGGTCGGCCCCTACTTCTCGGTGGGAACATTATATACGTCTATAACGTAATATAACCTAACCTAACACACCTAGACCCTCGCTGGTAATGTTTCACAGAATCCCGTTCATGTCTTCCCGTACGTCTCGGTGCGGACATTATATACGTCTATAAATTTATATATTCTAACCTAAGGGAACCTAACACCTCGGATGTAGTATTTTCCAACATTCCTGGCGGGTCGGCCCCTACTTCTCGGTGGGCACACTATATACGTCTATATCGTAATATAACCTAACCTAACCCATCTAGACCCTCGCTGGTAATGTTTTACAAAATCCCGGTCGTGTCTGCCCGTACTTCTCGGTGGGGACATTATATACGTCTATAACGTTATATATACTAACCTAAGGGAACCTATCATCTCGGATGTAGTATTTTTCAACATTCCTGGCGGGTCGGCCCCTACTTCTCGGTGGGCACATTATATACGTCTATATCGTAATATATCCTAACCTAACCCATCTAGACCCTCGCTGGTAATGTTTCACAGAATCCCGTTCCTGTCTTCCTGTACGTCTCGGTGCGGACATTATATACGTCTATAAATTTATATATCCTAACCTAAGGGAACCTAACATCTCGGATGTAGTATTTTCCAACAATCCTGGCGGGTCGGCCCCTACTTCTCGGTGGGATCATTATATACTTCTATAACGTAATATAACCTAACCTAACACATCTAGCCCCTAGCTGGGAATGTTTTACAGAATCCCGGTCGTGTCGTCCCGTACGTCTCGGTGCGGACATTATATACGTCTATAACGTTATATATCCTAACCTAAGGCAACCTAACATCTCGGATGTAGTATTTTCCAATATTCCTGGCGGGTCGGCCCCTACTTCTCGGTGGGCACATTATATACGTCTATATCGTAATATAACCTAACCTAACCCATCTAGACCCTCGCTGGTAATGTTTTACAAAATCCCGGTCGTGTCTGCCCGTACTTCTCGGTGGGGACATTATATACGTCTATAACGTTATATATCCTAACCTACGGGAACCTAACATCTCGGATGTAGTATTTTCCAACATTCCTGGCGGGTCGGCCCCTTCTGCTCGGTGTGATCATTATATACGTCTATAACGTAATATAACCTAACCTAACCCACCTAGACCCTCGCTGGTATTGTTTCACAGAATCCCGTTCATGTCTTCCTGTACGTCTCTGTCCGGACATTATATACGTCTATAAATTTATATATCCTAACCTAAGGGAACCTAACATCTCGGATGTAGTATTTTCCAACATTCCTGGCGGGTCGGCCCCTACTTCTCGGTGGGCACACTATATACGTCTATATCGTAATATAACCTAACCTAACCCATCTAGACCCTCGCTGGTAATGTTTTACAAAATCCCGGTCGTGTCTGCCCGTACTTCTCGGTGGGGACATTATATACGTCTATAACGTTATATATACTAACCTAAGGGAACCTAACATCTCGGATGTAGTATTTTTCAACATTCCTGGCGGGTCGGCCCCTACTTCTCGGTGGGCACATTATATACGTCTATATCGTAATATAACCTTACCTAACCCATCTAGACCGTCGCTGGTAATGTTTTACAAAATCCCGGTCGTGTCTGCCCGTACTTCTCGGTGGGTACATTATATACGTCTATAATGTTATATATACTAACCTAAGGGAACCTAACATCTCGGATGTAGTATTTTCCAACATTCCTGGCGGGTCGGCCCCTACTTCTCGGTGGGCACATTATATACGTCTATATCGTAATATAACCAAACCTAACCCATCTAGACCCTCGCTGGTAATGTTTTACAAAATCCCGGTCGTGTCGGCCCGTACTTTGCCGTGGGGACATTATATACGTCTATAACGTTATATATCCTAACCTAAGGGAACCTAACATCTCGGATGTAGTATTTTCCAACATTCCAGGCGGGTCGGCCCCTACTTCTCGGTGGGAACATTATATACGTCTATAACGTAATATAACCTAACCTAACCCATCTAGACCTTCGCTGGTAATGTTTTACAAAATCCCGTTCGCGTCTGCCCGTACGTCTCGGTGCGGACATTATATACGTCTATAACGTTATATATCCTAACCTAAGGGAACCTAACATCTCGTATGTAGTATTTTCCAATATTCCTGGCGGGTCGGCCCCTACTTCTCCGTGGGATCATTATATACGTCTATAACGTAATATAACCTAACCTAACCCACCTAGACCCTCGCTGGTAATGTTTCACAGAATCCCGTTGATGTCTTCCTGTACGTCTCGGTGCGGACATTATATATGTCTATAAATTTATATATCCTAACCTTAGGGAACTTAACATCTCGGATGTAGTATTTTCCAACATTCCTGGCGGGTCGGCCCCTACTTCTCGGTGGGCACATTATATACGTCTATATCGTAATATAACCTAACCTAACCCATCTAGACCTTCGCTGGTAATGTTTTACAAAATCCCGTTCGCGTCTGCCCGTACTTCTCGGTGGGGACATTATATACGTCTATAACGTTATATATACTAACCTAAGGGAACCTAACATCTCGGATGTAGTATTTTTCAACATGCCTGGCGGGTCGGCCCCTACTTCTCGGTGGGCACACTATATACGTCTATATCGTAATATAACCTAACCTAACCCATCTAGACCCTCGCTGGTAATGTTTTACAAAATCCCGGTCGTTTCGGCCCGTACGTCTCGGTGCGGACATTATATACGTCTATAACGTTATATATACTAACCTAAGGGAACCTATCATCTCGGATGTAGTATTTTTCAACATTCCTGGCGGGTCGGCCCCTACTTCTCGGTGGGCACATTATATACGTCTATATCGTAATATATCCTAACCTAACCCATCTAGACCCTCGCTGGTAATGTTTCACAGAATCCCGTTCCTGTCTTCCTGTACGTCTCGGTGCGGACATTATATACGTCTATAAATTTATATATCCTAACCTAAGGGAACCTAACATCTCGGATGTAGTATTTTCCAACAATCCTGGCGGGTCGGCCCCTACTTCTCGGTGGGATCATTATATACTTCTATAACGTAATATAACCTAACCTAACACATCTAGCCCCTAGCTGGGAATGTTTTACAGAATCCCGGTCGTGTCGTCCCGTACGTCTCGGTGCGGACATTATATACGTCTATAACGTTATATATCCTAACCTAAGGCAACCTAACATCTCGGATGTAGTATTTTCCAATATTCCTGGCGGGTCGGCCCCTACTTCTCGGTGGGCACATTATATACGTCTATATCGTAATATAACCTAACCTAACCCATCTAGACCCTCGCTGGTAATGTTTTACAAAATCCCGGTCGTGTCTGCCCGTACTTCTCGGTGGGGACATTATATACGTCTATAACGTTATATATCCTAACCTACGGGAACCTAACATCTCGGATGTAGTATTTTCCAACATTCCTGGCGGGTCGGCCCCTACTGCTCGGTGTGATCATTATATACGTCTATAACGTAATATAACCTAACCTAACCCACCTAGACCCTCGCTGGTATTGTTTCACAGAATCCCGTTCATGTCTTCCTGTACGTCTCTGTCCGGACATTATATACGTCTATAAATTTATATATCCTAACCTAAGGGAACCTAACATCTCGGATGTAGTATTTTCCAACATTCCTGGCGGGTCGGCCCCTACTTCTCGGTGGGCACACTATATACGTCTATATCGTAATATAACCTAACCTAACCCATCTAGACCCTCGCTGGTAATGTTTTACAAAATCCCGGTCGTGTCTGCCCGTACTTCTCGGTGGGGACATTATATACGTCTATAACGTTATATATACTAACCTAAGGGAACCTAACATCTCGGATGTAGTATTTTTCAACATTCCTGGCGGGTCGGCCCCTACTTCTCGGTGGGCACATTATATACGTCTATATCGTAATATAACCTTACCTAACCCATCTAGACCGTCGCTGGTAATGTTTTACAAAATCCCGGTCGTGTCTGCCCGTACTTCTCGGTGGGTACATTATATACGTCTATAATGTTATATATACTAACCTAAGGGAACCTAACATCTCGGATGTAGTATTTTCCAACATTCCTGGCGGGTCGGCCCCTACTTCTCGGTGGGCACATTATATACGTCTATATCGTAATATAACCAAACCTAACCCATCTAGACCCTCGCTGGTAATGTTTTACAAAATCCCGGTCGTGTCGGCCCGTACTTTGCCGTGGGGACATTATATACGTCTATAACGTTATATATCCTAACCTAAGGGAACCTAACATCTCGGATGTAGTATTTTCCAACATTCCAGGCGGGTCGGCCCCTACTTCTCGGTGGGAACATTATATACGTCTATAACGTAATATAACCTAACCTAACCCATCTAGACCTTCGCTGGTAATGTTTTACAAAATCCCGTTCGCGTCTGCCCGTACGTCTCGGTGCGGACATTATATACGTCTATAACGTTATATATCCTAACCTAAGGGAACCTAACATCTCGTATGTAGTATTTTCCAATATTCCTGGCGGGTCGGCCCCTACTTCTCCGTGGGATCATTATATACGTCTATAACGTAATATAACCTAACCTAACCCACCTAGACCCTCGCTGGTAATGTTTCACAGAATCCCGTTGATGTCTTCCTGTACGTCTCGGTGCGGACATTATATATGTCTATAAATTTATATATCCTAACCTTAGGGAACTTAACATCTCGGATGTAGTATTTTCCAACATTCCTGGCGGGTCGGCCCCTACTTCTCGGTGGGCACATTATATACGTCTATATCGTAATATAACCTAACCTAACCCATCTAGACCTTCGCTGGTAATGTTTTACAAAATCCCGTTCGCGTCTGCCCGTACTTCTCGGTGGGGACATTATATACGTCTATAACGTTATATATACTAACCTAAGGGAACCTAACATCTCGGATGTAGTATTTTTCAACATGCCTGGCGGGTCGGCCCCTACTTCTCGGTGGGCACACTATATACGTCTATATCGTAATATAACCTAACCTAACCCATCTAGACCCTCGCTGGTAATGTTTTACAAAATCCCGGTCGTTTCGGCCCGTACGTCTCGGTGCGGACATTATATACGTCTATAAATTTATATATCCTAACCTAAGGCAACTTAACATCTCGGATGTAGAATTTTCCAACATTTCTGGCGGGTCGGCCCCTACTTCTCGGTGGGAACATTATATACGTCTATAACGTAATATAACCTAACCTAACACACCTAGACCCTCGCTGGTAATGTTTCACAGAATCCCGTTCATGTCTTCCCGTACGTCTCGGTGCGGACATTATATACGTCTATAAATTTATATATTCTAACCTAAGGGAACCTAACACCTCGGATGTAGTATTTTCCAACATTCCTGGCGGGTCGGCCCCTACTTCTCGGTGGGCACACTATATACGTCTATATCGTAATATAACCTAACCTAACCCATCTAGACCCTCGCTGGTAATGTTTTACAAAATCCCGGTCGTGTCTGCCCGTACTTCTCGGTGGGGACATTATATACGTCTATAACGTTATATATACTAACCTAAGGGAACCTAACATCTCGGATGTAGTATTTTTCAACATTCCTGGCGGGTCGGCCCCTACTTCTCGGTGGGCACATTATATACGTCTATATCGTAATATAACCTAACCTAACCCATCTAGACCCTCGCTGGTAATGTTTCACAGAATCCCGTTCCTGTCTTCCTGTACGTCTCGGTGCGGACATTATATACGTCTATAAATTTATATATCCTAACCTAAGGGAACCTAACATCTCGGATGTAGTATTTTCCAACAATCCTGGCGGGTCGGCCCCTACTTCTCGGTGGGATCATTATATACTTCTATAACGTAATATAACCTAACCTAACACATCTAGCCCCTAGCTGGGAATGTTTTACAGAATCCCGGTCGTGTCGTCCCGTACGTCTCGGTGCGGACATTATATACGTCTATAACGTTATATATCCTAACCTAAGGGAACCTAACATCTCGGATGTAGTATTTTCCAACATTCCTGGTGGGTCGGCCCCTACTTCTCGGTGGGCACACTATATACGTCTATATCGTAATATAACCTAACCTAACCCATCTAGACCCTCGCTGGTAATGTTTTACAAAATCCCGGTCGTTTCGGCCCGTACGTCTCGGTGCGGACATTATATACGTCTATAAATTTATATATCCTAACCTAAGGCAACTTAACATCTCGGATGTAGAATTTTCCAACATTTCTGGCGGGTCGGCCCCTACTTCTCGGTGGGAACATTATATACGTCTATATCGTAATATAACCTAACCTAACCCATCTAGACCCTCGCTGGTAATGTTTTACAAAATCCCGGTCGTGTCTGCCCGTACTTCTCGGTGGGGACATTATATACGTCTATAACGTTATATATACTAACCTAAGGGAACCTAACATCTCGGATGTAGTATTTTTCAACATTCCTGGCGGGTCGGCCCCTACTTCTCGGTGGGCACATTATATACGTCTATATCGTAATATAACCTAACCTAACCCATCTAGACCCTCGCTGGTAATGTTTCACAGAATCCCGTTCCTGTCTTCCTGTACGTCTCGGTGCGGACATTATATACGTCTATAAATTTATATATCCTAACCTAAGGGAACCTAACATCTCGGATGTAGTATTTTCCAACAATCCTGGCGGGTCGGCCCCTACTTCTCGGTGGGATCATTATATACTTCTATAACGTAATATAACCTAACCTAACACATCTAGCCCCTAGCTGGGAATGTTTTACAGAATCCCGGTCGTGTCGTCCCGTACGTCTCGGTGCGGACATTATATACGTCTATAACGTTATATATCCTAACCTAAGGGAACCTAACATCTCGGATGTAGTATTTTCCAACATTCCTGGTGGGTCGGCCCCTACTTCTCGGTGGGCACACTATATACGTCTATATCGTAATATAACCTAACCTAACCCATCTAGACCCTCGCTGGTAATGTTTTACAAAATCCCGGTCGTTTCGGCCCGTACGTCTCGGTGCGGACATTATATACGTCTATAAATTTATATATCCTAACCTAAGGCAACTTAACATCTCGGATGTAGAATTTTCCAACATTTCTGGCGGGTCGGCCCCTACTTCTCGGTGGGAACATTATATACGTCTATAACGTAATATAACCTAACCTAACACACCTAGACCCTCGCTGGTAATGTTTCACAGAATCCCGTTCATGTCTTCCCGTACGTCTCGGTGCGGACATTATATACGTCTATAAATTTATATATTCTAACCTAAGGGAACCTAACACCTCGGATGTAGTATTTTCCAACATTCCTGGCGGGTCGGCCCCTACTTCTCGGTGGGCACACTATATACGTCTATATCGTAATATAACCTAACCTAACCCATCTAGACCCTCGCTGGTAATGTTTTACAAAATCCCGGTCGTGTCTGCCCGTACTTCTCGGTGGGGACATTATATACGTCTATAACGTTATATATACTAACCTAAGGGAACCTAACATCTCGGATGTAGTATTTTTCAACATTCCTGGCGGGTCGGCCCCTACTTCTCGGTGGGCACATTATATACGTCTATATCGTAATATAACCTAACCTAACCCATCTAGACCCTCGCTGGTAATGTTTCACAGAATCCCGTTCCTGTCTTCCTGTACGTCTCGGTGCGGACATTATATACGTCTATAAATTTATATATCCTAACCTAAGGGAACCTAACATCTCGGATGTAGTATTTTCCAACAATCCTGGCGGGTCGGCCCCTACTTCTCGGTGGGATCATTATATACTTCTATAACGTAATATAACGTAACCTAACACATCTAGCCCCTAGCTGGGAATGTTTTACAGAATCCCGGTCGTGTCGTCCCGTACGTCTCGGTGCGGACATTATATACGTCTATAACGTTATATATCCTAACCTAAGGCAACCTAACATCTCGGATGTAGTATTTTCCAATATTCCTGGCGGGTCGGCCCCTACTTCTCGGTGGGCACATTATATACGTCTATATCCTAATATAACCTAACCTAACCCATCTAGACCCTCGCTGGTAATGTTTTACAAAATCCCGGTCGTGTCTGCCCGTACTTCTCGGTGGGGACATTATATACGTCTATAACGTTATATATCCTAACCTACGGGAACCTAACATCTCGGATGTAGTATTTTCCAACATTCCTGGCGGGTCGGCCCCTACTGCTCGGTGTGATCATTATATACGTCTATAACGTAATATAACCTAACCTAACCCACCTAGACCCTCGCTGGTATTGTTTCACAGAATCCCGTTCATGTCTTCCTGTACGTCTCTGTCCGGACATTATATACGTCTATAAATATATATATCCTAACCTAAGGGAACCTAACATCTCGGATGTAGTATTTTCCAACATTCCTGGCGGGTCGGCCCCTACTTCTCGGTGGGCACACTATATACGTCTATATCGTAATATAACCTAACCTAACCCATCTAGACCCTCGCTGGTAATGTTTTACAAAATCCCGGTCGTGTCTGCCCGTACTTCTCGGTGGGGACATTATATACGTCTATAACGTTATATATACTAACCTAAGGGAACCTAACATCTCGGATGTAGTATTTTTCAACATTCCTGGCGGGTCGGCCCCTACTTCTCGGTGGGCACATTATATACGTCTATATCGTAATATAACCTTACCTAACCCATCTAGACCGTCGCTGGTAATGTTTTACAAAATCCCGGTCGTGTCTGCCCGTACTTCTCGGTGGGTACATTATATACGTCTATAATGTTATATATACTAACCTAAGGGAACCTAACATCTCGGATGTAGTATTTTCCAACATTCCTGGCGGGTCGCCCCTACTTCTCGGTGGGCACATTATATACGTCTATATCGTAATATAACCAAACCTAACCCATCTAGACCCTCGCTGGTAATGTTTTACAAAATCCCGGTCGTGTCGGCCCGTACTTTGCCGTGGGGACATTATATACGTCTATAACGTTATATATCCTAACCTAAGGGAACCTAACATCTCGGATGTAGTATTTTCCAACATTCCAGGCGGGTCGGCCCCTACTTCTCGGTGGGAACATTATATACGTCTATAACGTAATATAACCTAACCTAACCCATCTAGACCTTCGCTGGTAATGTTTTACAAAATCCCGTTCGCGTCTGCCCGTACGTCTCGGTGCGGACATTATAAACGTCTATAACGTTATATATCCTAACCTAAGGGAACCTAACATCTCGTATGTAGTATTTTCCAATATTCCTGGCGTGTCGGCCCCTACTTCTCCGTGGGATCATTATATACGTCTATAACGTAATATAACCTAACCTAACCCACCTAGACCCTCGCTGGTAATGTTTCACAGAATCCCGTTGATGTCTTCCTGTACGTCTCGGTGCGGACATTATATATGTCTATAAATTTATATATCCTAACCTTAGGGAACTTAACATCTCGGATGTAGTATTTTCCAACATTCCTGGCGGGTCGGCCCCTACTTCTCGGTGGGCACATTATATACGTCTATATCGTAATATAACCTAACCTAACCCATCTAGACCTTCGCTGGTAATGTTTTACAAAATCCCGTTCGCGTCTGCCCGTACTTCTCGGTGGGGACATTATATACGTCTATAACGTTATATATACTAACCTAAGGGAACCTAACATCTCGGATGTAGTATTTTTCAACATGCCTGGCGGGTCGGCCCCTACTTCTCGGTGGGCACACTATATACGTCTATATCGTAATATAACCTAACCTAACCCATCTAGACCCTCGCTGGTAATGTTTTACAAAATCCCGGTCGTTTCGGCCCGTACGTCTCGGTGCGGACATTATATACGTCTATAAATTTATATATCCTAACCTAAGGCAACTTAACATCTCGGATGTAGAATTTTCCAACATTTCTGGCGGGTCGGCCCCTACTTCTCGGTGGGATCATTATATACGTCTATAACGTAATATAACCTAACCTAACCCATCTAGACCTTCGCTGGTAATGTTTTACAAAATCCCGTTCGCGTCTGCCCGTACGTCTCGGTGCGGACATTATAAACGTCTATAACGTTATATATCCTAACCTAAGGGAACCTAACATCTCGGATGTAGTATTTTTCAACATTCCTGGCGGGTCGGCCCCTACTTCTCGGTGGGCACATTATATACGTCTATATCGTAATATAACCTAACCTAACCCATCTAGACCCTCGCTGGTAATGTTTCACAGAATCCCGTTCCTGTCTTCCTGTACGTCTCGGTGCGGACATTATATACGTCTATAAATTTATATATCCTAACCTAAGGGAACCTAACATCTCGGATGTAGTATTTTCCAACAATCCTGGCGGGTCGGCCCCTACTTCTCGGTGGGATCATTATATACTTCTATAACGTAATATAACCTAACCTAACACATCTAGCCCCTAGCTGGGAATGTTTTACAGAATCCCGGTCGTGTCGTCCCGTACGTCTCGGTGCGGACATTATATACGTCTATAACGTTATATATCCTAACCTAAGGCAACCTAACACCTCGGATGTAGTATTTTCCAACATTCCTGGCGGGTCGGCCCCTACTTCTCGGTGGGCACACTATATACGTCTATATCGTAATATAACCTAACCTAACCCATCTAGACCTTCGCTGGTAATGTTTTACAAAATCCCGTTCGCGTCTGCCCGTACTTCTCGGTGGGGACATTATATACGTCTATAACGTTATATATCCTAACCTAAGGGAACCTAACATCTCGTATGTAGTATTTTCCAACATTCCTGGCGGGTCGGCCCCTACTTCTCGGTGGGATCATTATATACGTCTATAACGTAATATAACCTAACCTAACCCACCTAGACCCTCGCTGGTATTGTTTCACAGAATCCCGTTCATGTCTTCCTGTACGTCTCGGTGCGGACATTATATACGTCTATAAATTTATATATTCTAACCTAAGGGAACCTAACATCTCGGATGTAGTATTTTACAACATTCCTGGCGGGTCGGCCCCTACTTCTCGGTGGGCACACTATATACGTCTATATCGTAATATAACCTAACCTAACCCATCTAGACCCTCGCTGGTAATGTTTTACAAAATCCCGGTCGTGTCTGCCCGTACTTCTCGGTGGGGACATTATATACGTCTATAACGGTATATATACTAACCTAAGGGAACCTAACATCTCGGATGTTGTATTTTCCAACATTCCTGAAGGGTCGGCCCCTACTTCTCGGTGGGCACATTATATACGTCTATATCGTACTATAACCTAACCTAACCCATCTGGACCCTCGCTGGTAATGTTTTACAAAATCCAGGTCGTGTCGGCCCGTACTTTGCCGTGGGGACATTATATACGTCTATAACGTTATATATCCTAACCTAAGGGAACCTAACATCTCGGATGTAGTATTTTCCAACATTCCAGGCGGGTCGGCCCCTACTTCTCGGTGGGCACACTATATACGTCTATATCGTAATATAACCTTACCTAACCCATCTAGACCCTCGCTGGTAATGTTTTACAAAATCCCGGTCGTGTCTGCCCGTACTTCTCGGTGGGGACATTATATACGTCTATAACGTTATATATACTAACCTAAGGGAACCTAACATCTCGGATGTAGTATTTTCCAACATTCCTGGCGGGTCGGCCCCTACTTCTCGGTGGGCACATTATATACGTCTATATCGTAATATAACCTTACCTAACCCATCTAGACCCTCGCTGGTAATGTTTTACAAAATCCCGGTCGTGTCGGCCCGTACTTTGCCGTGGGGACATTATATACGTCTATAACGTTATATATCCTAACCTAAGGGAACCTAACATCTCGGATGTAGTATTTTCCAACATTCCAGGCGGGTCGGCCCCTACTTCTCGGTGGGCACATTATATACGTCTATATCGTAATATAACCTAACCTAACCCATCTAGACCTTCGCTGGTAATGTTTTACAAAATCCCGTTCGCGTCTGCCCGTGCTTCTCGGTGGGGACATTATACACGTCTATAACGTTATATATCCTAACCTAAGGGAACCTAACATCTCGTATGTAGTATTTTCCAACATTCCTGGCGGGTCGGCCCCTACTTCTCGGTGGGATCATTATATACGTCTATAACGTAATATAACCTAACCTAACCCACCTAGACCCTCGCTGGTATTGTTTCACAGAATCCCGTTCATGTCTTCCCGTACGTCTCGGTGCGGACATTATATACGTCTATAACGTTATATATCCTAACCTAAGGGAACCTAACATCTCGTATGTAGTATTTTCCAACATTCCTGGCGGGTCGGCCCCTACTTCTCGGTGTGATCATTATATACGTCTATAACGTAATATAACCTAACCTAACCCACCTAGACCCTCGCTGGTATTGTTTCACAGAATCCCGTTCATGTCTTCCTGTACGTCTCTGTCCGGACATTATATACGTCTATAAATTTATATATCCTAACCTAAGGGAACCTAACATCTCGGATGTAGTATTTTCCAACATTCCTGGCGGGTCGGCCCCTACTTCTCGGTGGGCACACTATATACGTCTATATCGTAATATAACCTAACCTAACCCATCGAGACCCTCGCTGGTAATGTTTTACAAAATCCCGGTCGTGTCTGCCCGTACTTCTCGGTGGGGACATTATATACGTCTATAACGTTATATATACTAACCTAAGGGAACCTAACATCTCGGATGTAGTATTTTCCAACATTCCTGGCGGGACGGCCCCTACTTCTCGGTGGGCACATTATATACGTCTATATCGTAATATAACCTAACCTAACCCATCTAGACCCTCGCTGGTAATGTTTTACAAAATCCCGGTTGTGTCTGCCCGTACTTCCTGGTGGGGACATTATATACGTCTATAAATTTATATATCCTAACCTAAGGGAACCTAACATCTCGGATGTAGTATTTTCCAACATTCCTGGCGGGTCGGCCCCTACTTCTCGGTGGGTACACTATATACGTCTATATCGTAATATAACCTAACCTAACCCATCTAGACCCTCGCTGGTAATGTTTTACAAAATCCCGGTCGTGTCTGCCCGTACTTCTCGGTGGGGACATTATATACGTCTATTACGTTATATATCCTAACCTAAGGGAACCTAACATCTCGGATGTAGTATTTTCCAACATTCCTGGCGGGTCGGCCCCTACTTCTCGGTGGGCACACTATATACGTCTATATCGTAATATAACCTAACCTAACCCATCGAGACCCTCGCTGGTAATGTTTCACAGAATCCCGTTGATGTCTTCCTGTACGTCTCGGTGCGGACATTATATACGTCTATAAATTTATATATCCTAACCTTAGGGAACTTAACATCTCGGATGTAGTATTTTCCAACATTCCTGGCGGGTCGGCCCCTACTTCTCGGTGGGCACATTATATACGTCTATATCGTAATATAATCTAACCTAACCCACCTAGACCCTCGCTGGTATTGTTTCACAGAATCCCGTTCATGCCTTCCTGTACGTCTCGGTGCGGACATTATATACGTCTATAAATTTATATATTCTAACCTAAGGCAACCTAACATCTCGGATGTAGTATTTTCCAACATTCCTGGCGGGTCGGCCCCTACTTCTCGGTGGGCACACTATATACGTCTATATCGTAATATAACCTAACCTATCCCACCTAGACCCTCGCAAGTAATGTTTCACAGAATCCCGTTCATGTCTTCCCGTACGTCTCGGTGCGGACATTATATACGTCTATAAATTTATATATCCTAAACTAAGGGAACCTAACATCTCGGATGTAGTATTTTCCAACATTCCTGGCGGGTCGGCCCCTACTTCTCGGTGGGATCATTATATACGTCTATAACGTAATATAACCTAACCTAACCCACCTAGACCCTCGCTGATAATGTTTCACAGAATCCCGTTGATGTCTTCCTGTACGTCTCGGTGCGCACATTATATACGTCTATAACGTTATATATCCTAACCTTAGGGAACTTAACATCTCGGATGTAATATTTTCCAACATTCCTGGCGGGTCGGCCCCTACTTCTCGGTGGGCACACTATATACGTCTATATCGTAATATAACCTAACCTAACCCATCTAGACCCTCGCTAGTAATGTTTTACAAAATCCCGGTCGTGTCTGCCGGTACTTCTCGGTGGGGACATTATATACGTCTATAACGTTATATATACTAACCTAAGGGAACCTAACATCTCGGATGTAGTATTTTCCAACATTCCTGGCGGGTCGGCCCCTACTTCTCGGTGGGCACATTATATACGTCTATATCGTAATATAACCTTACCTAACCCATCTAGACCCTCGCTGGTAATGTTTTACAAAATCCCGGTCGTGTCGGCCCGTACTTTGCCGTGGGGACATTATATACGTCTATAACGTTATATATCCTAACCTAAGGGAACCTAACATCTCGGATGTAGTATTTTCCAACATTCCAGGCGGGTCGGCCCCTACTTCTCGGCGGGCACATTATATACGTCTATATCGTAATAAAACCTAACCTAACCCATCTAGACCTTCGCTGGTAATGTTTTACAAAATCCCGTTCGCGTCTGCCCGTACTTCTCGGTGGGGACATTATACACGTCTATAACGTTATATATCCTAACCTAAGGGAACCTAACATCTCGTATGTAGTATTTTCCAACATTCCTGGCGGGTCGGCCCCTACTTCTCGGTGGGATCATTATATACGTCTATAACGTAATATAACCTAACCTAACCCACCTAGACCCTCGCTGGTATTGTTTCACAGAATCCCGTTCATGTCTTCCCGTACGTCTCGGTGCGGACATTATATACGTCTATAACGTTATATATCCTAACCTAAGGGAACCTAACATCTCGTATGTAGTATTTTCCAACATTCCTGGCGGGTCGGCCCCTACTTCTCGGTGTGATCATTATATACGTCTATAACGTAATATAACCTAACCTAACCCACCTAGACCCTCGCTGGTATTGTTTCACAGAATCCCGTTCATGTCTTCCTGTACGTCTCTGTCCGGACATTATATACGTCTATAAATTTATATATCCTAACCTAAGGGAACCTAACATCTCGGATGTAGTATTTTCCAACATTCCTGGCGGGTCGGCCCCTACTTCTCGGTGGGCACACTATATACGTCTATATCGTAATATAACCTAACCTAACCCATCGAGACCCTCGCTGGTAATGTTTTACAAAATCCCGGTCGTGTCTGCCCGTACTTCTCGGTGGGGACATTATATACGTCTATAACGTTATATATACTAACCTAAGGGAACCTAACATCTCGGATGTAGTATTTTTCAACATTCCTGGCGGGTCGGCCCCTACTTCTCGGTGGGCACACTATATACGTCTATATCGTAATATAACCTAACCTAACCCATCTAGACCCTCGCTGGTAATGTTTTACAAAATCCCGGTCGTGTCTGCCCGTACTTCTCGGTGGGGACATTATATACGTCTATAACGTTATATATACTAACCTAAGGGAACCTAACATCTCGGATGTAGTATTTTTCAACATTCCTGGCGGGTCGGCCCCTACTTCTCGGTGGGCACATTATATACGTCTATATCGTAATATAACCTTACCTAACCCATCTAGACCCTCGCTGGTAATGTTTTACAAAATCCCGGTCGTGTCGGCCCGTACTTTGCCGTGGGGACATTATATACGTCTATAACGTTATATATCCTAACCTAAGGGAACCTAACATCTCGGATGTAGTATTTGCCAACATTCCAGGCGGGTCGGCCCCTACTTCTCGGTGGGAACATTATATACGTCTATAACGTAATATAACCTAACCTAACCCACCTAGACCCTCGCTGGTAATGTTTCACAGAATCCCGTTCCTGTCTTCCTGTACGTCTCGGTGCGGACATTATATACGTCTATAAATTTATATATCCTAACCTAAGGGAACCTAACATCTCGGATGTAGTATTTTCCAACATTCCTGGCGGGACGGCCCCTACTTCTCGGTGGGCACATTATATACGTCTATATCGTAATATAACCTAACCTAACCCATCTAGACCCTCGCTGGTAATGTTTTACAAAATCCCGGTTGTGTCTGCCCGTACTTCCTGGTGGGGACATTATATACGTCTATAAATTTATATATCCTAACCTAAGGGAACCTAACATCTCGGATGTAGTATTTTCCAACATTCCTGGCGGGTCGGCCCCTACTTCTCGGTGGGTACACTATATACGTCTATATCGTAATATAACCTAACCTAACCCATCTAGACCCTCGCTGGTAATGTTTTACAAAATCCCGGTCGTGTCTGCCCGTACTTCTCGGTGGGGACATTATATACGTCTATAACGTTATATATCCTAACCTAAGGGAACCTAACATCTCGGATGTAGTATTTTCCAACATTCCTGGCGGGTCGGCCCCTACTTCTCGGTGGGATCATTATATACGTCTATAACGTAATATAACCTAACCTAACCCACCTAGACCCTCGCTGGTAATGTTTCACAGAATCCCGTTGATGTCTTCCTGTACGTCTCGGTGCGGACATTATATACGTCTATAAATTTATATATCCTAACCTTAGGGAACTTAACATCTCGGATGTAGTATTTTCCAACATTCCTGGCGGGTCGGCCCCTACTTCTCGGTGGGCACATTATATACGTCTATATCGTAATATAATCTAACCTAACCCACCTAGACCCTCGCTGGTATTGTTTCACAGAATCCCGTTCATGCCTTCCTGTACGTCTCGGTGCGGACATTATATACGTCTATAAATTTATATATTCTAACCTAAGGCAACCTAACATCTCGGATGTAGTATTTTCCAACATTCCTGGCGGGTCGGCCCCTACTTCTCGGTGGGCACACTATATACGTCTATATCGTAATATAACCTAACCTATCCCACCTAGACCCTCGCAAGTAATGTTTCACAGAATCCCGTTCATGTCTTCCCGTACGTCTCGGTGCGGACATTATATACGTCTATAAATTTATATATCCTAAACTAAGGGAACCTAACATCTCGGATGTAGTATTTTCCAACATTCCTGGCGGGTCGGCCCCTACTTCTCGGTGGGATCATTATATACGTCTATAACGTAATATAACCTAACCTAACCCACCTAGACCCTCGCTGATAATGTTTCACAGAATCCCGTTGATGTCTTCCTGTACGTCTCGGTGCGCACATTATATACGTCTATAACGTTATATATCCTAACCTTAGGGAACTTAACATCTCGGATGTAATATTTTCCAACATTCCTGGCGGGTCGGCCCCTACTTCTCGGTGGGCACACTATATACGTCTATATCGTAATATAACCTAACCTAACCCATCTAGACCCTCGCTAGTAATGTTTTACAAAATCCCGGTCGTGTCTGCCCGTACTTCTCGGTGGGGACATTATATACGTCTATAACGTTATATATACTAACCTAAGGGAACCTAACACCTCGGATGTAGTATTTTCCAACATTCCTGGCGGGTCGGCCCCTACTTCTCGGTGGGCACATTATATACGTCTATATCGTAATATAACCTTACCTAACCCATCTAGACCCTCGCTGGTAATGTTTTACAAAATCCCGGTCGTGTCGGCCCGTACTTTGCCGTGGGGACATTATATACGTCTATAACGTTATATATCCTAACCTAAGGGAACCTAACATCTCGGATGTAGTGTTTTCCAACATTCCAGGCGGGTCGGCCCCTACTTCTCGGTGGGCACATTATATACGTCTATATCGTAATATAACCTAACCTAACCCATCTAGACCTTCGCTGGTAATGTTTTACAAAATCCCGTTCGCGTCTGCCCGTACTTCTCGGTGGGGACATTATACACGTCTATAACGTTATATATCCTAACCTAAGGGAACCTAACATCTCGTATGTAGTATTTTCCAACATTCCTGGCGGGTCGGCCCCTACTTCTCGGTGGGATCATTATATACGTCTATAACGTAATATAACCTAACCTAACCCACCTAGACCCTCGCTGGTATTGTTTCACAGAATCCCGTTCATGTCTTCCCGTACGTCTCGGTGCGGACATTATATACGTCTATAACGTTATATATCCTAACCTAAGGGAACCTAACATCTCGTATGTAGTATTTTCCAACATTCCTGGCGGGTCGGCCCCTACTTCTCGGTGTGATCATTATATACGTCTATAACGTAATATAACCTAACCTAACCCACCTAGACCCTCGCTGGTATTGTTTCACAGAATCCCGTTCATGTCTTCCTGTACGTCTCTGTCCGGACATTATATACGTCTATAAATTTATATATCCTAACCTAAGGGAACCTAACATCTCGGATGTAGTATTTTCCAACATTCCTGGCGGGTCGGCCCCTACTTCTCGGTGGGCACACTATATACGTCTATATCGTAATATAACCTAACCTAACCCATCGAGACCCTCGCTGGTAATGTTTTACAAAATCCCGGTCGTGTCTGCCCGTACTTCTCGGTGGGGACATTATATACGTCTATAACGTTATATATACTAACCTAAGGGAACCTAACATCTCGGATGTAGTATTTTTCAACATTCCTGGCGGGTCGGCCCCTACTTCTCGGTGGGCACATTATATACGTCTATATAGTAATATAACCTAACCTAACCCATCTAGACCCTCGCTGGTAATGTTTTACAAAATCCCGGTCGTGTCTGCCCGTACTTCTCGGTGGGGACATTATATACGTCTATAACGTTATATATACTAACCTAAGGGAACCTAACATCTCGGATGTAGTATTTTTCAACATTCCTGGCGGGTCGGCCCCTACTTCTCGGTGGGCACATTATATACGTCTATATCGTAATATAACCTTACCTAACCCATCTAGACCCTCGCTGGTAATGTTTTACAAAATCCCGGTCGTGTCGGCCCGTACTTTGCCGTGGGGACATTATATACGTCTATAACGTTATATATCCTAACCTAAGGGAACCTAACATCTCGGATGTAGTATTTGCCAACATTCCAGGCGGGTCGGCCCCTACTTCTCGGTGGGAACATTATATACGTCTATAACGTAATATAACCTAACCTAACCCACCTAGACCCTCGCTGGTAATGTTTCACAGAATCCCGTTCCTGTCTTCCTGTACGTCTCGGTGCGGACATTATATACGTCTATAAATTTATATATCCTAACCTAAGGGAACCTAACATCTCGGATGTAGTATTTTCCAACATTCCTGGCGGGACGGCCCCTACTTCTCGGTGGGCACATTATATACGTCTATATCGTAATATAACCTAACCTAACCCATCTAGACCCTCGCTGGTAATGTTTTACAAAATCCCGGTTGTGTCTGCCCGTACTTCCTGGTGGGGACATTATATACGTCTATAAATTTATATATC
This sequence comes from Xylocopa violacea, assembly GCA_963969225.1. Lineage (NCBI taxonomy): Eukaryota > Metazoa > Arthropoda > Insecta > Hymenoptera > Apidae > Xylocopa > Xylocopa violacea. The sequence goes on along the minus strand of CAXAJV010000273.1, from coordinate 409,430 downwards.
CTAACCTAAGGGAACCTAACATCTCGGATGTAGTATTTTCCAACATTCCTGGCGGGTCGGCCCCTACTTCTCGGTGGGTACACTATATACGTCTATATCGTAATATAACCTAACCTAACCCATCTAGACCCTCGCTGGTAATGTTTTACAAAATCCCGGTCGTGTCTGCCCGTACTTCTCGGTGGGGACATTATATACGTCTATAACGTTATATATCCTAACCTAAGGGAACCTAACATCTCGGATGTAGTATTTTCCAACATTCCTGGCGGGTCGGCCCCTACTTCTCGGTGGGATCATTATATACGTCTATAACGTAATATAACCTAACCTAACCCACCTAGACCCTCGCTGGTAATGTTTCACAGAATCCCGTTGATGTCTTCCTGTACGTCTCGGTGCGGACATTATATACGTCTATAAATTTATATATCCTAACCTTAGGGAACTTAACATCTCGGATGTAGTATTTTCCAACATTCCTGGCGGGTCGGCCCCTACTTCTCGGTGGGCACATTATATACGTCTATATCGTAATATAATCTAACCTAACCCACCTAGACCCTCGCTGGTATTGTTTCACAGAATCCCGTTCATGCCTTCCTGTACGTCTCGGTGCGGACATTATATACGTCTATAAATTTATATATTCTAACCTAAGGCAACCTAACATCTCGGATGTAGTATTTTCCAACATTCCTGGCGGGTCGGCCCCTAATTCTCGGTGGGCACACTATATACGTCTATATCGTAATATAACCTAACCTATCCCACCTAGACCCTCGCAAGTAATGTTTCACAGAATCCCGTTCATGTCTTCCCGTACGTCTCGGTGCGGACATTATATACGTCTATAAATTTATATATCCTAAACTAAGGGAACCTAACATCTCGGATGTAGTATTTTCCAACATTCCTGGCGGGTCGGCCCCTACTTCTCGGTGGGATCATTATATACGTCTATAACGTAATATAACCTAACCTAACCCACCTAGACCCTCGCTGATAATGTTTCACAGAATCCCGTTGATGTCTTCCTGTACGTCTCGGTGCGCACATTATATACGTCTATAACGTTATATATCCTAACCTTAGGGAACTTAACATCTCGGATGTAATATTTTCCAACATTCCTGGCGGGTCGGCCCCTACTTCTCGGTGGGCACACTATATACGTCTATATCGTAATATAACCTAACCTAACCCATCTAGACCCTCGCTAGTAATGTTTTACAAAATCCCGGTCGCGTCTGCCCGTACTTCTCGGTGGGGACATTATATACGTCTATAACGTTATATATACTAACCTAAGGGAACCTAACACCTCGGATGTAGTATTTTCCAACATTCCTGGCGGGTCGGCCCCTACTTCTCGGTGGGCACATTATATACGTCTATATCGTAATATAACCTTACCTAACCCATCTAGACCCTCGCTGGTAATGTTTTACAAAATCCCGGTCGTGTCGGCCCGTACTTTGCCGTGGGGACATTATATACGTCTATAACGTTATATATCCTAACCTAAGGGAACCTAACATCTCGGATGTAGTATTTTCCAACATTCCAGGCGGGTCGGCCCCTACTTCTCGGTGGGAACATTATATACGTCTATAACGTAATATAACCTAACCTAACCCATCTAGACCTTCGCTGGTAATGTTTTACAAAATCCCGTTCGCGTCTGCCCGTACGTCTCGGTGCGGACATTATATACGTCTATAACGTTATATATCCTAACCTAAGGGAACCTAACATCTCGTATGTAGTATTTTCCAATATTCCTGGCGGGTCGGCCCCTACTTCTCCGTGGGATCATTATATACGTCTATAACGTAATATAACCTAACCTAACCCACCTAGACCCTCGCTGGTAATGTTTCACAGAATCCCGTTGATGTCTTCCTGTACGTCTCGGTGCGGACATTATATACGTCTATAACGTTATATATCCTAACCTTAGGGAACTTAACATCTCGTATGTAGTATTTTCCAATATTCCTGGCGGGTCGGCCCCTACTTCTCCGTGGGATCATTATATACGTCTATAACGTAATATAACCTAACCTAACCCATCTAGACCCTCGCTGGTAATGTTTTACAAAATCCCGGTCGTGTCTGCCCGTACTTCTCGGTGGGGACATTATATACGTCTATAACGGTATATATACTAACCTAAGGGAACCTAACATCTCGGATGTAGTATTTTCCAACATTCCTGAAGGGTCGGCCCCTACTTCTCGGTGGGCACATTATATACGTCTATATCGTACTATAACCTAACCTAACCCATCTGGACCCTCGCTGGTAATGTTTTACAAAATCCAGGTCGTGTCGGCCCGTACTTTGCCGTGGGGACATTATATACGTCTATAACGTTATATATCCTAACCTAAGGGTACCTAACATCTCGGATGTAGTATTTTCCAACATTCCAGGCGGGTCGGCCCCTACTTCTCGGTGGGCACACTATATACGTCTATATCGTAATATAACCTAACCTAACCCATCTAGACCCTCGCTGGTAATGTTTTACAAAATCCCGGTCGTGTCTGCCCGTACTTCTCGGTGGGGACATTATATACGTCTATAACGTTATATATACTAACCTAAGGGAACCTAACATCTCGGATGTAGTATTTTTCAACATTCCTGGCGGGTCGGCCCCTACTTCTCGGTGGGCACATTATATACGTATATATCTTAATATAACCTTACCTAACCCATCTAGACCCTCGCTGGTAATGTTTTACAAAATCCCGGTCGTGTCGGCCCGTACTTTGCCGTGGGGACATTATATACGTCTATAACGTTATATATCCTAACCTAAGGGAACCTAACATCTCGGATGTAGTATTTTCCAACATTCCAGGCGGGTCGGCCCCTACTTCTCGGTGGGCACATTATATACGTCTATATCGTAATATAACCTAACCTAACCCATCTAGACCTTCGCTGGTAATGTTTTACAAAATCCCGTTCGCGTCTGCCCGTACTTCTCGGTGGGGACATTATACACGTCTATAACGTTATATATCCTAACCTAAGGGAACCTAACATCTCGTATGTAGTATTTTCCAACATTCCTGGCGGGTCGGCCCCTACTTCTCGGTGGGATCATTATATACGTCTATAACGTAATATAACCTAACCTAACCCACCTAGACCCTCGCTGGTATTGTTTCACAGAATCCCGTTCATGTCTTCCCGTACGTCTCGGTGCGGACATTATATACGTCTATAACGTTATATATCCTAACCTAAGGGAACCTAACATCTCGTATGTAGTATTTTCCAACATTCCTGGCGGGTCGGCCCCTACTTCTCGGTGTGATCATTATATACGTCTATAACGTAATATAACCTAACCTAACCCACCTAGACCCTCGCTGGTATTGTTTCACAGAATCCCGTTCATGTCTTCCTGTACGTCTCTGTCCGGACATTATATACGTCTATAACGTTATATATCCTAACCTAAGGCAACTTAACATCTCGGATGTAGAATTTTCCAACATTTCTGGCGGGTCGGCCCCTACTTCTCGGTGGGAACATTATATACGTCTATAACGTTATATATCCTAACCTAAGGGAACCTAACATCTCGGATGTAGTATTTTCCAACATTCCAGGCGGGTCGGCCCCTACTTCTCGGTGGGATCATTATATACGTCTATAGCGTAATATAACCTAACCTAACACATCTAGCCCCTAGCTGGGAATGTTTTACAGAATCCCGGTCGTGCCGCCCCGTACGTCTCGGTGCGGACATTATATACGTCTATAACTTTATATATAGTAACCTAAGGCAACTTAACATCTCGGATGTAGAATTTTCCAACATTTCTGGCGGGTCGGCCCCTACTTCTCGGTGGGAACATTATTTACGTCTATAACGTAATATAACCTAACCTAACCCACCTAGACCCTCGCTGGTAATGTTTCACAGAATCCCGTTCATGTCTTCCCGTACGTCTCGGTGCGGACATTATATACGTCTATAAATTTATATATCCTAAACTAAGGAAACCTAACATCTCGGATGTAGTATTTTCCAATATTCCTGGCGGGTCGGCCCCTACTTCTCGGTGGGCACATTATATACGTCTATATCGTAATATAACCTAACCTAACCCATCTAGACCCTCGCTGGTATTGTTTCACAGAATCCCGTTCATGTCTTCCTGTACGTCTCGGTGCGGACATTATATACGTCTATAACGTTATATATACTAACCTAAGGGAAACTAACATCTCGTATGTAGTATTTTCCAACATTCCTGGCCGGTCGGCCCCTACTTCTCGGTGGGCACATTATATACGTCTATATCGTAATATAACCTAACCTAACCCATCTAGACCTTCGCTGGTAATGTTTTACAAAATCCCGTTCGCGTCTGCCCGTACTTCTCGGTGGGGACATTATATACGTCTATAACGTTATATATCCTAACCCAAGGGAACCTAACATCTCGTATGTAGTATTTTCCAACATTCCTGGCGGGTCGGCCCCTACTTCTCGGTGGGATCATTATATACGTCTATATCGTAATATAACCTAACCTAACCCATCTAGACCTTCGCTGGTAATGTTTTACAAAATCCCGTTCGCGTCTGCCCGTACTTCTCGGTGGGGACATTATATACGTCTATAACGTTATATATCCTAACCTAAGGGAACCTAACATCTCGTATGTAGTATTTTCCAGCATTCCTGGCGGGTCGGCCCCTACTTCTCGGTGGGATCATTATATACGTCTATAACGTAATATAACCTAACCTAACCCACCTAGACCCTCGCTGGTATTGTTTCACAGAATCCCGTTCATGTCTTACCGTACGTCTCGGTGCGGACATTATATACGTCTATAAATTTCTATATCCTAAACTAAGGGAACCTAACATCTCGGATGCAGTATTTTCCAATATTCCTGGCGGGTCGGCCCCTACTTCTCGGTGGGATCATTATATACGTCTATAACGTAATATAACCTAACCTAACCCACCTAGACCCTCGCTGGTAATGTTTCACAGAATCCCGTTGATGTCTTCCTGTACGTCTCGGTGCGGACATTATATATGTCTATAAATTTATATATCCTAACCTTAGGGAACTTAACATCTCGGATGTAGTATTTTCCAACATTCCTGGCGGGTCGGCCCCTACTTCTCGGTGGGCACATTATATACGTCTATATCGTAATATAACCTAACCTAACCCATCTAGACCTTCGCTGGTAATGTTTTACAAAATCCCGTTCGCGTCTGCCCGTACTTCTCGGTGGGGACATTATATACGTCTATAACGTTATATATCCTAACCCAAGGGAACCTAACATCTCGTATGTAGTATTTTCCAACATTCCTGGCGGGTCGGCCCCTACTTCTCGGTGGGATCATTATATACGTCTATAACGTAATATAACCTAACCTAACCCACCTAGACCCTCGCTGGTATTGTTTCACAGAATCCCGTTCATGTCTTCCTGTACGTCTCGGTGCGGACATTATATACGTCTATAAATTTATATATTCTAACCTAAGGCAACCTAACATCTCGGATGTAGTATTTTCCAACATTCCTGGCGGGTCGGCCCCTACTTCTCCGTGGGATCATTATATACGTCTATAACGTAATATAACCTAACCTAACCCACCTAGACCCTCGCTGGTAATGTTTCACAGAATCCCGTTGATGTCTTCCTGTACGTCTCGGTGCGGACATTATATATGTCTATAAATTTATATATCCTAACCTTAGGGAACTTAACATCTCGTATGTAGTATTTTCCAATATTCCTGGCGGGTCGGCCCCTACTTCTCCGTGGGATCATTATATACGTCTATAACGTAATATAACCTAACCTAACCCACCTAGACCCTCGCTGGTAATGTTTCACAGAATCCCGTTGATGTCTTCCTGTACGTCTCGGTGGGGACATTATATACGTCTATAACGTTATATATACTAACCTAAGGGAACCTAACATCTCGGATGTAGTATTTTTCAACATGCCTGGCGGGTCGGCCCCTACTTCTCGGTGGGCACATTATATACGTCTATATCGTAATATAACCTTACCTAACCCATCTAGACCGTCGCTGGTAATGTTTTACAAAATCCCGGTCGTGTCTGCCCGTACTTCTCGGTGGGTACATTATATACGTCTATAATGTTACATATACTAACCTAAGGGAACCTAACATCTCGGATGTAGTATTTTCCAATATTCCTGGCGGGTCGGCCCCTACTTCTCGGTGGGCACACTATATACGTCTATATCGTAATATAACCTAACCTAACCCATCTAGACCCTCGCTGGTAATGTTTTACAAAATCCCGGTCGTGTCTGCCCGTACTTCTCGGTGGGGACATTATATACGTCTATAACGTTATATATACTAACCTAAGGGAACCTAACATCTCGGATGTAGTATTTTTCAACATTCCTGGCGGGTCGGCCCCTACTTCTCGGTGGGCACATTATATACGTCTATATCGTAATATAACCTTACCTAACCCATCTAGAACGTCGCTGGTAATGTTTTACAAAATCCCGGTCGTGTCTGCCCGTACTTCTCGGTGGGTACATTATATACGTCTATAATGTTATATATACTAACCTAAGGGAACCTAACATCTCGGATGTAGTATTTTCCAACATTCCTGGCGGGTCGGCCCCTACTTCTCGGTGGGTACACTATATACGTCTATATCGTAATATAACCTAACCTAACCCATCTAGACCCTCGCTGGTAATGTTTTACAAAATCCCGGTCGTGTCTGCCCGTACTTCTCGGTGGGGACATTATATACGTCTATAACGTTATATATCCTAACCTACGGGAACCTAACATCTCGGATGTAGTATTTTCCAACATTCCTGGCGGGTCGGCCCCTACTTCTCGGTGGGATCATTATATACGTCTATAACGTAATATAACCTAACCTAACCCACCTAGACACTCGCTGGTAATGTTTCACAGAATCCCGTTCATGTCTTCCCGTACGTCTCGGTGCGGACATTATATACGTCTATAACGTTATATATCCTAACCTAAGGGAACCTAACATCTCGTATGTAGTATTTTCCAACATTCCTGGCGGGTCGGCCCCTACTTCTCGGTGGGATCATTATATACGTCTATAACGTAATATAACCTAACCTAACCCACCTAGACCCTCGCTGGTATTGTTTCACAGAATCCCGTTCATGTCTTCCTGTACGTCTCGGTGCGGACATTATATACGTCTATAAATTTATATATTCTAACCTAAGGGAACCTAACATCTCGGATGTAGTATTTTCCAACATTCCTGGCGGGTCGGCCCCTACTTCTCGGTGGGCACACTATATACGTCTATATCGTAATATAACCTAACCTAACCCATCTAGACCCTCGCTGGTAATGTTTTACAAAATCCCGGTCGTGTCTGCCCGTACTTCTCGGTGGGGACACTATATACGTCTATAACGTTATATATACTAACCTAAGGGAACCTAACATCTCGGATGTAGTATTTTCCAACATTCCTGAAGGGTCGGCCCCTACTTCTCGGTGGGCACATTATATACGTCTATATCGTAATATAACCTAACCTAACCCATCTGGACCCTCGCTGGTAATGTTTTACAAAATCCAGGTCGTGTCGGCCCGTACTTTGCCGTGGGGACATTATATACGTCTATAACGTTATATATCCTAACCTAAGGGAACCTAACATCTCGGATGTAGTATTTTCCAACATTCCAGGCGGGTCGGCCCCTACTTCTCGGTGGGCACACTATATACGTCTATATCGTAATATAACCTAACCTAACCCATCTAGACCCTCGCTGGTAATGTTTTACAAAATCCCGTTCGCGTCTGCCCGTACTTCTCGTTGGGGACATTATACACGTCTATAACGTTATATATCCTAACCTAAGGGAACCTAACATCTCGTATGTAGTATTTTCCAACATTCCTGGCGGGTCGGCCCCTACTTCTCGGTGGGATCATTATATACGTCTATAACGTAATATAACCTAACCTAACCCACCTAGACCCTCGCTGGTATTGTTTCACAGAATCCCGTTCATGTCTTCCCGTACGTCTCGGTGCGGACATTATATACGTCTATAACGTTATATATCCTAACCTAAGGGAACCTAACATCTCGTATGTAGTATTTTCCAACATTCCTGGCGGGTCGGCCCCTACTTCTCGGTGCGATCATTATATACGTCTATAACGTAATATAACCTAACCTAACCCACCTAGACCCTCGCTGGTATTGTTTCACAGAATCCCGTTCATGTCTTCCTGTACGTCTCTGTCCGGACATTATATACGTCTATAAATTTATATATCCTAACCTAAGGGAACCTAACATCTCGGATGTAGTATTTTCCAACATTCCAGGCGGGTCGGCCCCTACTTCACGGTGGGAACATTATATACGTCTATAACGTAATATAACCTAACCTAACCCACCTAGACCCTCGCTGGTAATGTTTCACAGAATCCCGTTCATGTCTTCCCGTACGTCTCGGTGCGGACATTATATACGTCTATAAATTTCTATATCCTAAACTAAGGGAACCTAACATCTCGGATGTAGTATTTTCCAATATTCCTGGCGGGTCGGCCCCTACTTCTCGGTGGGCACATTATATACGTCTATATCGTAATATAACCTAACCTAACCCATCTAGACCCTCGCTGGTAATGTTTTACAAAATCCCGGTCGTGTCTGCCCGTACTTCTCGGTGGGGACATTATATACGTCTATAACGTTATATATCCTAACCTACGGGAACCTAACATCTCGGATGTAGTATTTTCCAACATTCCTGGCGGGTCGGCCCCTACTTCTCGGTGGGATCATTATATACGTCTATAACGTAATATAACCTAACCTAAACCATCTAGACCCTCGCTGGTAATGTTTTACAAAATCCCGGTCTTGTCTGCCCGTACTTCTCGGTGGGGACATTATATACGTCTATAAATTTATATATCCTAACCTAAGGGAACCTAACATCTCGGATGTAGTATTTTCCAACATTCCTGGCGGGTCGGCCCCTACTTCTCGGTGGGCACATTATATACGTCTATATCGTAATATAACTTAACCTAACCCATCTAGACCCTCGCTGGTAATGTTTTACAAAATCCCGGTCGTGTCGGCCCGTACTTTGCCGTGGGGACATTATATACGTCTATAACGTTATATATCCTAACCTAAGGGAACCTAACATCTCGGATGTAGTATTTTCCAACATTCCAGGCGGGTCGGCCCCTACTTCTCGGTGGGAACATTATATACGTCTATAACGTAATATAACCTAACCTAACCCACCTAGACCCTCGCTGGTAATGTTTCACAGAATCCCGTTCCTGTCTTCCTGTACGTCTCGGTGCGGACATTATATACGTCTATAAATTTATATATCCTAACCTAAGGGAACCTAACATCTCGGATGTAGTATTTTCCAACATTCCTGGCGGGACGGCCCCTACTTCTCGGTGGGCACATTATATACGTCTATATCGTAATATAACCTAACCTAACCCACCTAGACCCTCGCTGGTATTGTTTCACAGAATCCCGTTCATGTCTTCCTGTACGTCTCGGTGCGGACATTATATACGTCTATAAATTTATATATTCTAACCTAAGGCAACCTAACATCTCGGATGTAGTATTTTCCAACATTCCTGGCGGGTCGGCCCCTACTTCTCGGTGGGCACACTATATACGTCTATATCGTAATATAACCTAACCTATCCCACCTAGACCCTCGCAAGTAATGTTTCACAGAATCCCGTTCATGTCTTCCCGTACGTCTCGGTGCGGACATTATATACGTCTATAAATTTATATATCCTAAACTAAGGGAACCTAACATCTCGGATGTAGTATTTTCCAACATTCCTGGCGGGTCGGCCCCTACTTCTCGGTGGGATCATTATATACGTCTATAACGTAATATAACCTAACCTAACCCACCTAGACCCTCGCTGATAATGTTTCACAGAATCCCGTTGATGTCTTCCTGTACGTCTCGGTGCGCACATTATATACGTCTATAACGTTATATATCCTAACCTTAGGGAACTTAACATCTCGGATGTAATATTTTCCAACATTCCTGGCGGGTCGGCCCCTACTTCTCGGTGGGCACACTATATACGTCTATATCGTAATATAACCTAACCTAACCCATCTAGACCCTCGCTGGTAATGTTTTACAAAATCCCGGTCGTGTCTGCCCGTACTTCTCGGTGGGGACATTATATACGTCTATAACGTTATATATACTAACCTAAGGGAACCTAACATCTCGGATGTAGTATTTTCCAACATTCCTGGCGGGTCGGCCCCTACTTCTCGGTGGGCACATTATATACGTCTATATCGTAATATAACCTAACCTAACCCATCTGGACCCTCGCTGGTAATGTTTTACAAAATCCAGGTCGTGTCGGCCCGTACTTTGCCGTGGGGACATTATATACGTCTATAACGTTATATATCCTAACCTAAGGCAACCTAACATCTCGGATGTAGTATTTTCCAACATTCCAGGCGGGTCGGCCCCTACTTCTCGGTGGGCACACTATATACGTCTATATCGTAATATAACCTAACCTAACCCATCTAGACCCTCGCTGGTAATGTTTTACAAAATCCCGGTCGTGTCGGCCCGTACTTTGCCGTGGGGACATTATATACGTCTATAACGTTATATATCCTAACCTAAGGGAACCTAACATCTCGGATGTAGTATTTTCCAACATTCCAGGCGGGTCGGCCCTACTTCTCGGTGGGCACATTATATACGTCTATAACGTAATATAACCTAACCTAACCCACCTAGACCCTCGCTGGTAATGTTTCACAGAATCCCGTTGATGTCTTCCTGTACGTCTCGGTGCGGACATTATATATGTCTATAAATTTATATATCCTAACCTTAGGGAACTTAACATCTCGGATGTAGTATTTTCCAACATTCCTGGCGGGTCGGCCCCTACTTCTCGGTGGGCACATTATATACGTCTATATCGTAATATAACCTAACCTAACCCATCTAGACCTTCGCTGGTAATGTTTTACAAAATCCCGTTCGCGTCTGCCCGTACTTCTCGGCGGGGACATTATATACGTCTATAACGTTATATATCCTAACCTAAGGGAACCTAACATCTCGTATGTAGTATTTTCCAACACTCCTGGCGGGTCGGCCCCTACTTCTCCGTGGGATCATTATATACGTCTATAACGTAATATAACCTAACCTAACCCACCTAGACCCTCGCTGGTATTGTTTCACAGAATCCCGTTCATGTCTTCCTGTACGTCTCGGTGCGGACATTATATACGTCTATAAATTTATATATTCTAACCTAAGGGAACCTAACATCTCGGATGTAGTATTTTCCAACATTCCTGGCGGGTCGGCCCCTACTTCTCGTTGGGCACACTATATACGTCTGTATCGTAATATCACCTAACCTAACCCATCTAGACCCTCGCTGGTAATGTTTTACAAAATCCCGGTCGTGTCTGCCCGTACTTCTCGGTGGGGACATTATATACGTCTATAACGTTATATATACTAACCTAAGGGAACCTAACATCTCGGATGTAGTATTTTTCAGCATTCCTGGCGGCTCGGCCCCTACTTCTCGGTGGGCACATTATATACGTCTATATCGTAATATAACCTTACCTAACCCATCTAGACCGTCGCTGGTAATGTTTTACAAAATCCCGGTCGTGTCTGCCCGTACTTCTCGGTGGGTACATTATATACGTCTATAATGTTATATATACTAACCTAAGGGAACCTAACATCTCGGATGTAGTATTTTCCAACAATCCTGGCGGGTCGGCCCCTACTGCTCGGTGTGATCATTATATACGTCTATAACGTAATATAACCTAACCTAACCCACCTAGACCCTCGCTGGTAATGTTTCACAGAATCCCGTTCATGTCTTCCCGTACGTCTCGGTGCGGACATTATATACGTCTATAACGTTATATATCCTAACCTAAGGGAACCTAACATCTCGTATGTAGTATTTTCCAATATTCCTGGCGGTGCGGCCCCTACTTCTCGGTGGGATCATTATATACGTCTATAACGTAATATAACCTAACCTAACACATCTAGCCCCTTGCTGGGAATGTTCTACAGAATCCCGGTCGTGTCGTCCCGTACGTCTCGGCGCTGACATTCTATACGTCTATAACGTTATATATCCTAACCTAAGGCAACTTCACATCTCGGATGTAGATTTTTCCAACATTTCTGGCTGGTCGGCCCCTAATTCTCGGTGGGAACATTATACACGTCTATAACGCAATATAACCTTACCTAACCCATCTAGACCGTCGCTGGTAATGTTTTACAAAATCCCGGTCGTGTCTGCCCGTACTTCTCGGTGGGGACATTATATACGTCTATAACGTTATATATACTAACCTAAGGGAACCTAACATCTCGGATGTAGTATTTTCCAACATTCCTGGCGGGTCGGCACCTACTTCTCGGTGTGATCATTATATACGTCTATAACGTAATATTACCTAACCTAAAGCACCTAGACCCTCGCTGGTATTGTTTCACAGAATCCCGTTCATGTCTTCCTGTACGTCTCTGTGTGGACATTATATAGGTCTATAAATTTATATATACTAACCTAAGGGAACCTAACATCTCGGATGTAGTATTTTTCAACATTCCTGGCGGGTCGGCCCCTACTTCTCGGTGGGCACATTATATACGTCTATATCGTAATATAACCTTACCTAACCCATCTACACCGTCGCTGGTAATGTTTTACAAAATCCCGGTCGTGTCTGCCCGTACTTCTCGGTGGGTACATTATATACGTTTATAACGTTATATATCCTAACCTAAGGGAACCTAACATCTCGGATGTAGTATTTTCCAACATTCCAGGCGGGTCGGCCCCTACTTCTCGGTGGGCACACTATATACGTCTATATCGTAATATAACCTAACCTAACCCATCTAGACCCTCGCTGGTAATGTTTTACAAAATCCCGGTCGTGTCTGCCCGTACTTCTCGGTGGGGACATTATATACGTCTATAACGTTATATATACTAACCTAAGGGAACCTAACATCTCGGATGTAGTATTTTCCAACATTCCTGGCGGGTCGGCCCCTACTTCTCGGTGGGCACATTATATACGTCTATATCGTAATATAACCTAACCTAACCCATCTAGACCCTCGCTGGTAATGTTTTACAAAATCCAGGTCGTGTCGGCCCGTACTTTGCCGTGGGGACATTATATACGTCTATAACGTTATATATCCTAACCTAAGGGAACCTAACATCTCGGATGTAGTATTTTCCAACATTCCAGGCGGGTCGGCCCCAACTTCTCGGTGGGATCATTATTTACGTCTATAACGTAATATAACCTAACCTAACACATCTAGCCCCTAGCTGGGAATGTTTTACAGAATCCCCGTCGTGTCGTTCCGTACGTCTCGGTGCGGAAATTATATACGTCTATAACGTTATGTATCCTAACCTAAGGCAACTTAACATCTCGGATGTAGAATTTTCCAACATTTCTGGCGGGTCTGCCCCTACTTCTCGGTGGGAACATTATATACGTCTATAACGTAATATAACCTAACCTAACCCACCTAGATCCTCGCTGGTAATGTTTTACAAAATCCCGGTCGTGTCGACCCGTACTTCTCGGTTGGGGCCTTATGTACGTCTATAACGTTATATATCGTAACCTAAGGGAACCTAACATCTCGGATGTAGTATTTTCCAACATTCCTGGCAGGTCGGCCCCTACTTCTCGGTGGGCACATGATATACGTCCATATCGTAATATAACCTATCCTAACACATCTAGCCCCTAGCTGGGAATGTTTTACAGAATCCCGGTCGTGTCGTCCCGTATGTCTCGGTGCGGACATTATATACGTTTATAAATTTATATATCCTAACCTAAGGGAACCTGACATCTCGGATGTAGCATTTTTCAACATTCCTGGCGGGTCGGCCCCTACTTCTCGGTGGGCACATTATATACGTCTATATCGTAATATAACCTTACCTAACCCATCTAGACCGTCGCTGGTAATGTTTTACAAAATCCCGGTCGTGTCTGCCCGTACTTCTCGGTGGGGACATTATATACGTCTATAACGTTATATATACTAACCTAAGGGAACCTAACATCTCGGATGTAGTATTTTCCAACATTCCTGGCGGGTCGGCCACTACTTCTCGGTGTGATCATTATATACGTCTATAACGTAATATAACCTAACCTAAAGCACCTAGACCATCGCTGGTATTGTTTCACAGAGTCCCGTTCATGTCTTCCTGTACGTCTCTGTGCGGACATTATATACGTCTATAAATTTGTATATCCTAACCTAAGGGAACCTAACATCTCGGATGTAGTATTTTCCAACATTCCTGGCGGGTCGGCCCCTACTTCTCGGTGGGTACACTATATACGTCTATATCGTAATATAACCTAACCTAACCCACTAGACCCTCGCTGGTAATGTTTTACAAAATCCCGGTCGTGTCTGCCCGCACTTTTCGGTGGGGACATTATATACGTCTATTACGTTATATATACTAACCTAAGGGAACCTAACATCTCGGATGTAGTATTTTCCAACATTCCAGGCGGGTCGGCCCCTACTTCACGGTGGGAACATTATATACGTCTATAACGTAATATAACCTAACCTAACCCACCTAGACCCTCGCTGGTAATGTTTCACAGAATCCCGTTCATGTCTTCCCGTACGTCTCGGTGCGGACATTATATACGTCTATAAATTTCTATATCCTAAACTAAGGGAACCTAACATCTCGGATGTAGTATTTTCCAATATTCCTGGCGGGTCGGCCCCTACTTCTCGGTGGGCACATTATATACGTCTATATCGTAATATAACCTAACCTAACCCATCTAGACCCTCGCTGGTAATGTTTTACAAAATCCCGGTCGTGTCTGCCCGTACTTCTCGGTGGGGACATTATATACGTCTATAACGTTATATATCCTAACCTACGGGAACCTAACATCTCGGATGTAGTATTTTCCAACATTCCTGGCGGGTCGGCCCCTACTTCTCGGTGGGATCATTATATACGTCTATAACGTAATATAACCTAACCTAACCCATCTAGACCCTCGCTGGTAATGTTTTACAAAATACAGGTCGTGTCGGCCCGTACTTTGCCGTGGGGACATTATATACGTCTATAACGTTATATATCCTAACCTAAGGGAACCTAACATCTCGGATGTAGTATTTTCCAACATTCCAGGCGGGTCGGCCCCTACTTCTCGGTGGGATCATTATATACGTCTATATCGTAATATAACCTTACCTAACCCATCTAGACCGTCGCTGGTAATGTTTTACAAAATCCCGGTCGTGTCTGCCCGTACTTCTCGGTGGGGACATTATATACGTCTATAACGTTATATATACTAACCTAAGGGAACCTAACATCTCGGATGTAGTATTTTCAAACATTCCTGGCGGGTCGGCCCCTACTTCTCAGTGGGATCATTATATACGTCTATAACGTAATATAACCTAACCTAACACATCTAGCCCCTTGCTGGGAATGTTCTACAGAATCCCGGTCGTGTCGTCCCGTACGTCTCGGCGCTGACATTCTATACGTCTATAACGTTATATATCCTAACCTAAGGCAACTTCACATCTCGGATGTAGATTTTTCCAACATTTCTGGCTGGTCGGCCCCTAATTCTCGGTGGGAACATTATACACGTCTATAACGCAATATAACCTAACCTAACCCACCTAGACCCTCGCTGGTAATGTTTTACAAAATTCCGGTCGTGTCGGCCCGTACTTTGCCGTGGGGACATTATATACGTCTATAACTTTATATGTCCTAACCTGAGGGAACCTAACATCTCGGATGTAGTATTTCCCAACATTCCTGGCGGGTCGGCCCCTACTTCTCGGTGGGAACATTATATACGTCTATAACGTAATATAACCTAACCTAACCCACCTAGACCCTCGCTGGTAATGTTTCACAGAATCCCGTTCATGTCTTCCCGTACGTCTCGTTGCGGACATTATATACGTCTATAACGTTATATATCCTAACCTAAGGGAACCTAACATCTCGTATGTAGTATTTTCCAACATTCCTGGCGGGTCGGCCCCTACTTCTCCGTGGGATTATTATATACGTCTATAACGTAATATAACCTAACCTAACCCACCTAGACCCTCGCTGGTATTGTTTCACAGAATCCCGTTCATGTCTTCCTGTACGTCTCGGTGCGGACATTATATACGTCTATAAATTTATATATTCTAACCTAAGGGAACCTAACATCTCGGATGTAGTATTTTCCAACATTCCTGGCGGGTCGGCCCCTACTTCTCGGTGGGCACACTATATACGTCTATATCGTAATATAACCTAACCTAACCCATCTAGACCCTCGCTGGTAATGTTTTACAATATCCCGGTCGTGTCTGCCCGTACTTCTCGGTGGGGACATTATATACGTCTATAACGTTATATATACTAACCTAAGGGAACCTAACATCTCGGATGTAGTATTTTTCAACATTCCTGGCGGGTCGGCCCCTACTTCTCGGTGGGCACATTATATACGTCTATATCGTAATATAACCTTACCTAACCCATCTAAACCGTCGCTGGTAATGTTTTACAAAATCCCGGTCGTGTCTGCCCGTACTTCTCGGTGGGTACATTATATACGTTTATAACGTTATATATCCTAACCTAAGGGAACCTAACATCTCGGATGTAGTATTTTCCAACATTCCAGGCGGGTCGGCCCCTACTTCTCGGTGGGCACACTATATACGTCTATATCGTAATATAACCTAAGCTAACCCATCTAGACCCTCGCTGGTAATGTTTTACAAAATCCCGGTCGTGTCTGCCCGTACTTCTCGGTGGGGACATTATATACGTCTATAACGTTATATATACTAACCTAAGGGAACCTAACATCTCGGATGTAGTATTTTCCAACATTCCTGGCGGGTCGGCCCCTACTTCTCGGTGGGCACATTATATACGTCTATATCGTAATATAACCTAACCTAACCCATCTAGACCCTCGCTGGTAATGTTTTACAAAATCCAGGTCGTGTCGGCCCGTACTTTGCCGTGGGGACATTATATACGTCTATAACGTTATATATCCTAACCTAAGAGAACCTAACATCTCGGATGTAGTATTTTCCAACATTCCAGGCGGGTCGGCCCCAACTTCTCGGTGGGATCATTATTTACGTCTATAACGTAATATAACCTAACCTAACACATCTAGCCCCTAGCTGGGAATGTTTTACAGAATCCCCGTCGTGTCGTTCCGTACGTCTCGGTGCGGAAATTATATACGTCTATAACGTTATGTATCCTAACCTAAGGCAACTTAACATCTCGGATGTAGAATTTTCCAACATTTCTGGCGGGTCTGCCCCTACTTCTCGGTGGGAACATTATATACGTCTATAACGTAATATAACCTAACCTAACCCACCTAGATCCTCGCTGGTAATGTTTTACAAAATCCCGGTCGTGTCGACCCGTACTTCTCGGTGGGGACATTATATACGTCTATAACGTTATATATACTAACCTAAGGGAACCTAACATCTCGGATGTAGTATTTTCCAACATTCCTGGCGGGTCGGCCACTACTTCTCGGTGTGATCATTATATACGTCTATAACGTAATATAACCTAACCTAAAGCACCTAGACCCTCGCTGGTATTGTTTCACAGAGTCCCGTTCATGTCTTCCTGTACGTCTCTGTGCGGACATTATATACGTCTATAAATTTGTATATCCTAACCTAAGGGAACCTAACATCTCGGATGTAGTATTTTCCAACATTCCTGGCGGGTCGGCCCCTACTTCTCGGTGGGTACACTATATACGTCTATATCGTAATATAACCTAACCTAACCCACTAGACCCTCGCTGGTAATGTTTTACAAAATCCCGGTCGTGTCTGCCCGCACTTTTCGGTGGGGACATTATATACGTCTATAACGTTATATATACTAACTTAAGGGAACCTAACATCTCGGATGTAGTATTTTCCAACATTCCTGGCGGGTCGGCCCCTACTTCTCGGTGGGCACATTATATACGTCTATATCGTAATATAACCTAACCTAACCCATCTAGACCCTCGCTGGTAATGTTTTACAAAATCCAGGTCGTGTCGGCCCGTACTTTGCCGTGGGGACATTATATACGTCTATAACGTTATATATCCTAACCTAAGGGAACCTAACATCTCGGATGTAGTATTTTCCAACATTCCTGGCGGGTCGGCCCCTACTTCTCGGTGGGCACATTATATACGTCTATATCGTAATATAACCTAACCTAACCCATCTAGACCCTCGCTGGTAATGTTTTACAAAATCCCGGTCGTGTCTGCCCGTACTTCTCGGTGGGGACATTATATACGTCTATAACGTTATATATCCTAACCTACGGGAACCTAACATCTCGGATGTAGTATTTTCCAACATTCCTGGCGGGTCGGCCCCTACTGCTCGGTGTGATCATTATATACGTCTATAACGTAATATAACCTAACCTAACCCACCTAGACCCTCGCTGGTATTGTTTCACAGAATCCCGTTCATGTCTTCCCGTACGTCTCGGTGCGGACATTATATACGTCTATAACGTTATGTATCCTAACCTAAGGGAACCTAACATCTCGTATGTAGTATTTTCCAATATTCCTGGCGGGTCGGCCCCTACTTCTCGGTGGGATCATTATATACGTCTATAACGTATTATAACCTAACCTAAACCACCTAGACCCTCGCTGGTAATGTTTCACAGAATCCCGTTGATGTCTTCCTGTACGTCTCGGCGCGGACATTATATATGTCTATAAATTTATATATCCTAACCTTAGGGAACTTAACATCTCGGATGTAGTGTTTTCCAACATTCCTGGCGGGTCGGCCCCTACTTCTCGGTGGGCACATTATATACGTCTATATCGTAATATAACCTAACCTAACCCATCTAGACCCTCGCTGGTAATGTTTTACAAAATCCCGGTCGTGTCTGCCCGTACTTCTCGGTGGGGACATTATATACGTCTATAACGTTATATATCCTAACCTACGGGAACCTAACATCTCGGATGTAGTATTTTCCAACATTCCAGGCGGGTCGGCCCCTACTTCTCGATGGGCACACTATATACGTCTATATCGTAATATAACCTAACCTAACCCATCTAGACCCTCGCTGGTAATGTTTTACAAAATCCCGGGCGTGTCTGCCCGTACATCTCGGTGGGGACATTATATACGTCTATAACGTTATATATACTAACCTAAGGGAACCTAACATCTCGGATGTAGTATTTTCCAACATTCCTGGCGGGTCGGCCCCTACTTCTCGGTGGGCACATTATATACGTCTATATCGTAATATAACCTAACATAACCCATCTAGACCCTCGCTGGTAATGTTTTACAAAATCCAGGTCGTGTCGGCCCGTACTTTGCCGTGGGGACATTATATACGTCTATAACGTTATATATCCTAACCTAAGGGAACCTAACATCTCGTATGTAGTATTTTCCAACATTCCTGGCGGGTCGGCCCCTACTTCTCGGTGGGCACATTATATACGTCTATATCGTAATATAACCTAACCTAACCCATCTAGACCCTCGCTGGTAATGTTTTACAAAATCCCGGTCGTGTCTGCCCGTACTTCTCGGTGGGGACATTATATACGTCTATAACGTTATATATCCTAACCTACGGGAACCTAACATCTCGGATGTAGTATTTTCCAACATTCCAGGCGGGTCGGCCCCTACTTCTCGGTGGGCACACTATATACGTCTATATCGTAATATAACCTAACCTAACCCATCTAGACCCTCGCTGGTAATGTTTTACAAAATCCCGTTCGCGTCTGCCCGTACTTCTCGGTGGGGAAATTATATACGTCTATAACGTTATATATCCTAACCTAAGGGAACCTAACATCTCGTATGTAGTATTTTCCAACATTCCTGGCGGGTCGGCCCCTACTTCTCGTTGGGATCATTATATACGTCTATAACGTAATATAACCTAACCTAACCCACCTAGACCCTCGCTGGTATTGTTTCACAGAATCCCGTTCATGTCTTCCTGTACGTCTCGGTGCGGACATTATATACGTCTATAAATTTATATATTCTAACCTAAGGGAACCTAACATCTCGGATGTAGTATTTTCCAACATTCCTGGCGTGTCGGCCCCTACTTCTCGGTGGGCACACTATATACGTCTATATCGTAATATAACCTAACCTAACCCATCTAGACCCTCGCTGGTAATGTTTTACAAAATCCCGGGCGTGTCTGCCCGTACATCTCGGTGGGGACATTATACACGTCTATAACGTTATATATACTAACCTAAGGGAACCTAACATCTCGGATGTAGTATTTTCCAACATTCCTGGCGGGTCGGCCCCTACTTCTCGGTGGGCACATTATATACGTCTATATCGTAATATAACCTAACCTAACCCATCTAGACCTTCGCTGGTAATGTTTTACAAAATCCCGTTCGCGTCTGCCCGTACTTCTCGGTGGGGAAATTATATACGTCTATAACGTTATATATCCTAACCTAAGGGAACCTAACATCTCGTATGTAGTATTTTCCAACATTCCTGGCGGGTCGGCCCCTACTTCTCGTTGGGATCATTATATACGTCTATAACGTAATATAACCTAACCTAACCCACCTAGACCCTCGCTGGTATTGTTTCACAGAATCCCGTTCATGTCTTCCTGTACGTCTCGGTGCGGACATTATATACGTCTATAAATTTATATATTCTAACCTAAGGGAACCTAACATCTCGGATGTAGTATTTTCCAACATTCCTGGCGTGTCGGCCCCTACTTCTCGGTGGGCACACTATATACGTCTATATCGTAATATAACCTAACCTAACCCATCTAGACCCTCGCTGGTAATGTTTTACAAAATCCCGGGCGTGTCTGCCCGTACATCTCGGTGGGGACATTATACACGTCTATAACGTTATATATACTAACCTAAGGGAACCTAACATCTCGGATGTAGTATTTTCCAACATTCCTGGCGGGTCGGCCCCTACTTCTCGGTGGGCACATTATATACGTCTATATCGTAATATAACCTAACCTAACCCATCTAGACCTTCGCTGGTAATGTTTTACAAAATCCCGTTCGCGTCTGCCCGTACTTCTCGGTGGGGAAATTATATACGTCTATAACGTTATATATCCTAACCTAAGGGAACCTAACATCTCGTATGTAGTATTTTCCAACATTCCTGGCGGGTCGGCCCCTACTTCTCGTTGGGATCATTATATACGTCTATAACGTAATATAACCTAACCTAACCCACCTAGACCCTCGCTGGTATTGTTTCACAGAATCCCGTCCATGTCTTCCTGTACGTCTCGGTGCGGACATTATATACGTCTATAAATTTATATATTCTAACCTAAGGGAACCTAACATCTCGGATGTAGTATTTTCCAACATTCCTGGCGTGTCGGCCCCTACTTCTCGGTGGGCACACTATATACGTCTATATCGTAATATAACCTAACCTAACCCATCTAGACCCTCGCTGGTAATGTTTTACAAAATCCCGGTCGTGTCGGCCCGTAATTTGCCGTGGGGACATTATATACGTCTATAACGTTATATATCCTAACCTAAGGGAACCTAACATCTCGGATGTAGTATTTTCCAACATTCCTGGCGGGTCGGCCCCTACTTCTCGGTGGGCACATTATATACGTCTATATCGTAATATAACCTAACCTAACCCATCTAGACCCTCGCTGGTAATGTTTTACAAAATCCAGGTCGTGTCGGCCCGTACTTTGCCGTGGGGACATTATATACGTCTATAACGTTATATATCCTAACCTAAGGGAACCTAACATCTCGGATGTAGTATTTTCCAACATTCCTGGCGGGTCGGCCCCTACTTCTCGGTGGGCACATTATATACGTCTATATCGTAATATAACCTAACCTAACCCATCTAGACCCTCGCTGGTAATGTTTTACAAAATCCCGGTCGTGTCTGCCCGTACTTCTCGGTGGGGACATTATATACGTCTATAACGTTATATATCCTAACCTACGGGAACCTAACATCTCGGATGTAGTATTTTCCAACATTCCTGGCGGGTCGGCCCCTACTGCTCGGTGTGATCATTATATACGTCTATAACGTAATATAACCTAACCTAACCCACCTAGACCCTCGCTGGTATTGTTTCACAGAATCCCGTTCATGTCTTCCCGTACGTCTCGGTGCGGACATTATATACGTCTATAAATTTATATATTCTAACCTAAGGGAACCTAACATCTCGGATGTAGTATTTTCCAACATTCCTGGCGTGTCGGCCCCTACTTCTCGGTGGGCACACTATATACGTCTATATCGTAATATAACCTAACCTAACCCATCTAGACCCTCGCTGGTAATGTTTTACAAAATCCCGGTCGTGTCGGCCCGTAATTTGCCGTGGGGACATTATATACGTCTATAACGTTATATATCCTAACCTAAGGGAACCTAACATCTCGGATGTAGTATTTTCCAACATTCCTGGCGGGTCGGCCCCTACTTCTCGGTGGGCACATTATATACGTCTATATCGTAATATAACCTAACCTAACCCATCTAGACCCTCGCTGGTAATGTTTTACAAAATCCAGGTCGTGTCGGCCCGTACTTTGCCGTGGGGACATTATATACGTCTATAACGTTATATATCCTAACCTAAGGGAACCTAACATCTCGGATGTAGTATTTTCCAACATTCCTGGCGGGTCGGCCCCTACTTCTCGGTGGGCACATTATATACGTCTATATCGTAATATAACCTAACCTAACCCATCTAGACCCTCGCTGGTAATGTTTTACAAAATCCCGGTCGTGTCTGCCCGTACTTCTCGGTGGGGACATTATATACGTCTATAACCTTATATATCCTAACCTACGGGAACCTAACATCTCGGATGTAGTATTTTCCAACATTCCTGGCGGGTCGGCCCCTACTGCTCGGTGTGATCATTATATACGTCTATAACGTAATATAACCTAACCTAACCCACCTAGACCCTCGCTGGTATTGTTTCACAGAATCCCGTTCATGTCTTCCCGTACGTCTCGGTGCGGACATTATATACGTCTATAACGTTATGTATCCTAACCTAAGGGAACCTAACATCTCGTATGTAGTATTTTCCAATATTCCTGGCGGGTCGGCCCCTACTTCTCGGTGGGATCATTATATACGTCTATAACGTATTATAACCTAACCTAAACCACCTAGACCCTCGCTGGTAATGTTTCACAGAATCCCGTTGATGTCTTCCTGTACGTCTCGGCGCGGACATTATATATGTCTATAAATTTATATATCCTAACCTTAGGGAACTTAACATCTCGGATGTAGTGTTTTCCAACATTCCTGGCGGGTCGGCCCCTACTTCTCGGTGGGCACATTATATACGTCTATATCGTAATATAACCTAACCTAACCCATCTAGACCCTCGCTGGTAATGTTTTACAAAATCCCGGTCGTGTCTGCCCGTACTTCTCGGTGGGGACATTATATACGTCTATAACGTTATATATCCTAACCTACGGGAACCTAACATCTCGGATGTAGTATTTTCCAACATTCCAGGCGGGTCGGCCCCTACTTCTCGATGGGCACACTATATACGTCTATATCGTAATATAACCTAACCTAACCCATCTAGACCCTCGCTGGTAATGTTTTACAAAATCCCGGGCGTGTCTGCCCGTACATCTCGGTGGGGACATTATATACGTCTATAACGTTATATATACTAACCTAAGGGAACCTAACATCTCGGATGTAGTATTTTCCAACATTCCTGGCGGGTCGGCCCCTACTTCTCGGTGGGCACATTATATACGTCTATATCGTAATATAACCTAACATAACCCATCTAGACCCTCGCTGGTAATGTTTTACAAAATCCAGGTCGTGTCGGCCCGTACTTTGCCGTGGGGACATTATATACGTCTATAACGTTATATATCCTAACCTAAGGGAACCTAACATCTCGTATGTAGTATTTTCCAACATTCCTGGCGGGTCGGCCCCTACTTCTCGTTGGGATTATTATATACGTCTATAACGTAATATAACCTAACCTAACCCATCTAGACCCTCGCTGGTAATGTTTTACAAAATCCCGGTCGTGTCTGCCCGTACTTCTCGGTGGGGACATTATATACGTCTATAACGTTATATATCCTAACCTACGGGAACCTAACATCTCGGATGTAGTATTTTCCAACATTCCAGGCGGGTCGGCCCCTACTTCTCGGTGGGCACACTATATACGTCTATATCGTAATATAACCTAACCTAACCCATCTAGACCCTCGCTGGTAATGTTTTACAAAATCCCGTTCGCGTCTGCCCGTACTTCTCGGTGGGGAAATTATATACGTCTATAACGTTATATATCCTAACCTAAGGGAACCTAACATCTCGTATGTAGTATTTTCCAACATTCCTGGCGGGTCGGCCCCTACTTCTCGTTGGGATCATTATATACGTCTATAACGTAATATAACCTAACCTAACCCACCTAGACCCTCGCTGGTATTGTTTCACAGAATCCCGTTCATGTCTTCCTGTACGTCTCGGTGCGGACATTATATACGTCTATAAATTTATATATTCTAACCTAAGGGAACCTAACATCTCGGATGTAGTATTTTCCAACATTCCTGGCGTGTCGGCCCCTACTTCTCGGTGGGCACACTATATACGTCTATATCGTAATATAACCTAACCTAACCCATCTAGACCCTCGCTGGTAATGTTTTACAAAATCCCGGGCGTGTCTGCCCGTACATCTCGGTGGGGACATTATACACGTCTATAACGTTATATATACTAACCTAAGGGAACCTAACATCTCGGATGTAGTATTTTCCAACATTCCTGGCGGGTCGGCCCCTACTTCTCGGTGGGCACATTATATACGTCTATATCGTAATATAACCTAACCTAACCCATCTAGACCTTCGCTGGTAATGTTTTACAAAATCCCGTTCGCGTCTGCCCGTACTTCTCGGTGGGGAAATTATATACGTCTATAACGTTATATATCCTAACCTAAGGGAACCTAACATCTCGTATGTAGTATTTTCCAACATTCCTGGCGGGTCGGCCCCTACTTCTCGTTGGGATCATTATATACGTCTATAACGTAATATAACCTAACCTAACCCACCTAGACCCTCGCTGGTATTGTTTCACAGAATCCCGTTCATGTCTTCCTGTACGTCTCGGTGCGGACATTATATACGTCTATAAATTTATATATTCTAACCTAAGGGAACCTGACATCTCGGATGTAGTATTTTCCAACATTCCTGGCGTGTCGGCCCCTACTTCTCGGTGGGCACACTATATACGTCTATATCGTAATATAACCTAACCTAACCCATCTAGACCCTCGCTGGTAATGTTTTACAAAATCCCGGGCGTGTCTGCCCGTACATCTCGGTGGGGACATTATACACGTCTATAACGTTATATATACTAACCTAAGGGAACCTAACATCTCGGATGTAGTATTTTCCAACATTCCTGGCGGGTCGGCCCCTACTTCTCGGTGGGCACATTATATACGTCTATATCGTAATATAACCTAACCTAACCCATCTAGACCTTCGCTGGTAATGTTTTACAAAATCCCGTTCGCGTCTGCCCGTACCTCTCGGTGGGGAAATTATATACGTCTATAACGTTATATATCCTAACCTAAGGGAACCTAACATCTCGTATGTAGTATTTTCCAACATTCCTGGCGGGTCGGCCCCTACTTCTCGTTGGGATCATTATATACGTCTATAACGTAATATAACCTAACCTAACCCACCTAGACCCTCGCTGGTATTGTTTCACAGAATCCCGTCCATGTCTTCCTGTACGTCTCGGTGCGGACATTATATACGTCTATAAATTTATATATTCTAACCTAAGGGAACCTAACATCTCGGATGTAGTATTTTCCAACATTCCTGGCGTGTCGGCCCCTACTTCTCGGTGGGCACACTATATACGTCTATATCGTAATATAACCTAACCTAACCCATCTAGACCCTCGCTGGTAATGTTTTACAAAATCCCGGTCGTGTCGGCCCGTAATTTGCCGTGGGGACATTATATACGTCTATAACGTTATATATCCTAACCTAAGGGAACCTAACATCTCGGATGTAGTATTTTCCAACATTCCAGGCGGGTCGGCCCCTACTTCTCGGTGGGAACATTATATACGTCTATAACGTAATATAACCTAACCTAACCCACCTAGACCCTCGCTGGTAATGTTTCACAGAATCCCGTTCATGTCTTCCCGTACGTCTCGGTGCGGACATTATATACGTCTATAACGTTATATATCCTAACCTGAGGGAACCTAACATCTCGTATGTAGTATTTTCCAATATTCCTGGCGGGTCGGCCCCTACTTCTCGGTGGGATCATTATATACGTCTATATCGTAATATAACCTAACCTAACCCATCTAGACCCTCGCTGGTAATGTCTTACAAAATCCCGGTCGTGTCTGCCCGTACTTCTCGGTGGGGAGATTATATACGTCTATAACGTTATATATCCTAACCTACGGGAACCTAACATCTCGGATGTAGTATTTTCCAACATTCCAGGCGGGTCGGCCCCTACTTCTCGGTGGGCACACTATATACGTCTATATCGTAATATAACCTAACATAACCCATCTAGACCCTCGCTGGTAATGTTTTACAAAATCCCGGGCGTGTCTGCCCGTACTTCTCGGTGGGGACATTATATACGTCTATAACGTTATATATGCTAACCTAAGGGAACCTAACATCTCGGATGTAGTATTTTCCAACATTCCTGGCGGGTCGGCCCCTACTTCTCGGTGGGCACATTATATACGTCTATATCGTAATATAACCTAACATAACCCATCTAGACCCTCGCTGGTAATGTTTTACAAAATCCAGGTCGTGTCGGCCCGTACTTTGCCGTGGGGACATTATATACGTCTATAACGTTATATATCCTAACCTAAGGGAACCTAACATCTCGGATGTAGTATTTTCCAACATTCCTGGCGGGTCGGCCCCTACTTCTCGGTGGGATCATTATATACGTCTATAAGGTAATATAACCTAACCTAACACACCTAGACCCTCGCTGGTAATGTTTTACAAGATCCCGGGCGTGTCTGCCCGTACTTCTCGGTGGGGACATTATATACGTCTATAACGTTATATATACTAACCTAAGGGAACCTAACATCTCGGATGTAGTATTTTCCAACATTCCTGGCGGGTCGGCCCCTACTTCTCGGTGGGCACATTATATACGTCTATATCGTAATATAACCTAACCTAACCCATCTAGACCCTCGCTGGTAATGTTTTACAAAATCCAGGTCGTGTCGTTCCGTACGTCTCGGTGCGGAAATTATATACGTCTATAACGTTATGTATCCTAACCTAAGGCAACTTAACATCTCGGATGTAGAATTTTCCAACATTTCTGGCGGGTCTGCCCCTACTTCTCGGTGGGAACATTATATACGTCTATAACGTAATATAACCTAACCTAACCCACCTAGATCCTCGCTGGTAATGTTTTACAAAATCCCGGTCGTGTCGACCCGTACTTCTCGGTTGGGGCCTTATGTACGTCTATAACGTTATATATCGTAACCTAAGGGAACCTAACATCTCGGGTGTAGTATTTTCCAACATTCCTGGCAGGTCGGCCCCTACTTCTCGGTGGGCACATGATATACGTCCATATCGTAATATAACCTATCCTAACACATCTAGCCCCTAGCTGGGAATGTTTTACAGAATCCCGGTCGTGTTGTCCCGTATGTCTCGGTGCGGACATTATATACGTTTATAAATTTATATATCCTAACCTAAGGGAACCTGACATCTCGGATGTAGTATTTTCCAACCTTCCAGGCGGGTCGGCCCCTACTTCTCGGTGGGATCATTATATACGTCTATAACGTAATATAACCTAACCTAAGCCATCTAGACCCTCGCTGGTAGTGTTTTACAAAATCCCGGTGGTGTCGGCCCGTACTTCTCGGTGGGGACATTATATACGTCTATAACTTTATATATCCTAACCTAAGGGAACCTAACATCTCGGATGTAGAATTTCCCAACATTTCTGTCGGGTCGACCCCTACTTCTCGGTGGGAACATTATATACGTCTATAACGTAATATAACCTAACCTAACCCACCTAGACCCTCTCTGGTAATGTTTCACAGAATCCCGTTCATGTCTTCCCGGACGTATCGGTGCGAACATTATATACGTCTATAAATTTATATATCCTAACCTAAGGGAACCTAACATCTCGGATGTAGTATTTTCCAACATTCCTGGCGGGTCGGCCCCTACTTCTCGGTGGGCACATTATATACGTCTATATCGTAATATAACCTAACCTAACCCATCTAGACCCTCGCTGGTAATGTTTTACAAAATCCCGGTCGTGTCTGCCCGTACTTCTCGGTGGGGACATTATATACGTCTATAACGTTATATATCCTAACCTACGGGAACCTAACATCTCGGATGTAGTATTTTCCAACATTCCTGGCGGGTCGGCCCCTACTGCTCGGTGTGATCATTATATACGTCTATAACGTAATATAACCTAACCTAACCCACCTAGACCCTCGCTGGTAATGTTTCACAGAATCCCGTTCATGTCTTCCCGTACGTCTCGGTGCGGACATTATATACGTCTATAACGTTATGTATCCTAACCTAAGGGAACCTAACATCTCGTATGTAGTATTTTCCAATATTCCTGGCGGGTCGGCCCCTACTTCTCGGTGGGATCATTATATACGTCTATAACGTAATATAACCTAACCTAAACCACCTAGACCCTCGCTGGTAATGTTTCACAGAATCCCGTTGATGTCTTCCTGTACGTCTCGGTGCGGACATTATATATGTCTATAAATTTATATATCCTAACCTTAGGGAACTTAACATCTCGGATGTAGTGTTTTCCAACATTCCTGGCGGGTCGGCCCCTACTTCTCGGTGGGCATATTATATACGTCTATATCGTAATATAACCTAACCTAACCCACCTAGACCCTCGCTTGTAATGTTTTACAAAATCCCGGTCGTGTCGACCCGTACTTCTCGGTTGGGTCCTTATGTACGTCTATAACGTTATATATCGTAACCTAAGGGAACCTAACATCTCGGATGTAGTATTTTCCAACATTCCTGGCAGGTCGGCCCCTACTTCTCGGTGGGCACATTATATACGTCCATATCGTAATATTACCTAACCTAACACATCTAGCCCCTAGCTGGGAATGTTTTACAGAATCCCGGTCGTGTCGTCCCGTATGTCTCGGTGCGGCCATTATATACGTTTATAAATTTATATATCCTAACGTAAGGGAACCTAACATCTCGGATGTAGTATTTTCCAACATTCCTGGCGGGTCGGCCCCTACTTCTCGGTGGGCACACTATATACGTCTATATCGTAATATAACCTAACCTAACCCATCTAGACCGTCGCTGGTAATGTTTTACAAAATCCCGGTCGTGTCTGCCCGTACTTCTCGGTGGGTACATTATATACGTCTATAATGTTATATATACTAACCTAAGGGAACCTAACATCTCGGATGTCGTATTTTCCAATATTCCTGGCGGGTCGGCCCCTACTTCTCGGTGGGCACATTATATACGTCTATATCGTAATATAACCAAACCTAACCCATCTAGACCCTCGCTGGTAATGTTTTACAAAATCACGGTCGTGTCGGCCCGTACTTTGCCGTGGGGACATTATATACGTCTATAACGTTATATATCCTTACCTAAGGGAACCTAACATCTCGGATGTAGTATTTTCCAACATTCCAGGCGGGTCGGCCCCTACTTCTCGGTGGGAACATTATATACGTCTATAACGTAATATAACCTAACCTAACCCACCTAGACCCTCGCTGGTATTGTTTCACAGAATCCCGTTCATGTCTTCCCGTACGTCTCGGTGCGGACATTATATACGTCTATAAATTTATATATCCTAAACTAAGGGAACCTAACATCTCGGATTTCGTATTTTCCAATATTCCTGGCGGGTCGGCCCCTACTTCTCGGTGGGCACATTATATACGTCTATATCGTAATATAACCTAACCTAACCCATCTAGACCCTCGCTGGCAATGTTTTACAAAATCCCGGTCGTGTCTGCCCGTACTTCTCGGTGGGGACATTATATACGTCTATAAATTTATATATCCTAACCTAAGGGTACCTAACATCTCGGATGTAGTATTTTCCAACATTCCTGGCGGGTCGGCCCCTACTTCTCGGTGGGTACACTATATACGTCTATAGCGTAATATAACCTAACCTAACCCATCTAGACCCTCGCTGGTAATGTTTTACAAAATCCCGGTCGTGTCTGCCCGTACTTCTCGGTGGGGACATTATATACGTCTATAACGTTATATATCCTAACCTACGGGAACCTAACATCTCGGATGTAGTATTTTCCAACATTCCAGGCGGGTCGGCCCCTACTTCTCGGTGGGCACACTATATACGTCTATATCGTAATATAACCTAACCTAACCCATCTAGACCCTCGCTGATAATGTTTTACAAAATCCCGGGCGTGTCTGCCCGTACATCTCGGTGGGGACATTATATACGTCTGTAACGTTATATATACTAACCTAAGGGAACCTAACATCTCGGATGTAGTATTTTCCAACATTCCTGGCGGGTCGGCCCCTACTTCTCGGTGGGCACATTATATACGTCTATATCGTAATATAACCTAACATAACCCATCTAGACCCTCGCTGGTAATGTTTTACAAAATCCAGGTCGTGTCGGCCCGTACTTTGCCGTGGGGACATTATATACGTCTATAACGTTATGTATCCTAACCTAAGGGAACCTAATATCTCGTATGTAGTATTTTCCAATATTCCTGGCGGGTCGGCCCCTACTTCTCGGTGGGCACATTATATACGTCTATATCGTAATATAACCTAACCTAACCCATCTAGACCTTCGCTGGTAATGTTTTACAAAATCCCGGTCGTGTCGGCCCGTACTTTGCCGTGGGGACATTATATACGTCTATAACGTTATATATCCTAACCTAAGGGAACCTAACATCTCGTATGTAGTATTTTCCAACATTCCTGGCGGGTCGGCCCCTACTTCTCGTTGGGATCATTATATACGTCTATAACGTAATATAACCTAACCTAACCCATCTAGACCCTCGCTGGTAATGTTTTACAAAATCCCGGTCGTGTCTGCCCGTACTTCTCGGTGGGGACATTATATACGTCTATAACGTTATATATCCTAACCTACGGGAACCTAACATCTCGGATGTAGTATTTTCCAACATTCCAGGCGGGTCGGCCCCTACTTCTCGGTGGGCACACTATATACGTCTATATCGTAATATAACCTAACCTAACCCACCTAGACCCTCGCTGGTAATGTTTTACAAAATACCGGGCGCGTCTGCCCGTACATCTCGGTGGGGACATTATATACGTCTATAACGTTATATATACTAACCTAAGGGAACCTAACATCTCGGATGTAGTATTTTCCAACATTCCTGGCGGGTCGGCCCCTACTTCTCGGTGGGCACATTATATACGTCTATATCGTAATATAACCTAACATAACCCATCTAGACCCTCGCTGGTAATGTTTTACAAAATCCAGGTCGTGTCGGCCCGTACTTTGCCGTGGGGACATTATATACGTCTATAACTTTATATATCCTAACCTAAGGGGACCTAACATCTCGGATGTAGTATTTTCCAACATTCCTGGCGGGTCGGCCCCTACTTCTCGGTGGGATCATTATATACGTCTATAACGTAATATAACCTAACCTAACCCATCTAGACCTTCGCTGGTAATGTTTTACAAAATCCCGTTCGCGTCTGCCCGTACTTCTCGGTGGGGACATTATATACGTCTATAACGTTATATATCCTAACCTAAGGGAACCTAACATCTCGTATGTAGTATTTTCCAACATTCCTGGCGGGTCGGCCCCTACTTCTCGTTGGGATCATTATATACGTCTATAACGTAATATAACCTAACCTAACCCACCTAGACCCTCGCTGGTATTGTTTCATAGAATCCCGTTCATGTCTTCCTGTACGTCTCGGTGCGGACATTATATACGTCTATAAATTTATATATTCTAACCTAAGGGAACCTAACATCTCGGATGTAGTATTATCCAACATTCCTGGCGTGTCGGCCCCTACTTCTCGGTGGGCACACTATATACGTCTATATCGTAATATAACCTAACCTAACCCATCTAGACCCTCGCTGGTAATGTTTTACAAAATCCCGGTCGTGTCGGACCGTACTTTGCCGTGGGGACATTATATACGTCTATAACGTTATATATCCTAACCTAAGGGAACCTAACATCTCGGATGTAGTATTTTCCAACATTCCAGGCGGGTCGGCCCCTACTTCTCGGTGGGAACATTATATACGTCTATAACGTAATATAACCTAACCTAACCCACCTAGACCCTCGCTGGTAATGTTTCACAGAATCCCGTTCATGTCTTCCCGTACGTCTCGGTGCGGACATTATATACGTCTATAACGTTATATATCCTAACCTGAGGGAACCTAACATCTCGTATGTAGTATTTTCCAATATTCCTGGCGGGTCGGCCCCTACTTCTCGGTGGGATCATTATATACGTCTATATCGTAATATAACCTAACCTAACCCATCTAGACCCTCGCTGGTAATGTCTTACAAAATCCCGGTCGTGTCTGCCCGTACTTCCCGGTGGGGACATTATATACGTCTATAACGTTATATATCCTAACCTACGGGAACCTAACATCTCGGATGTAGTATTTTCCAACATTCCAGGCGGGTCGGCCCCTACTTCTCGGTGGGCACACTATATACGTCTATATCGTAATATAACCTAACCTAACCCATCTAGACCCTCGCTGGTAATGTTTTACAAAATCCCGGGCGTGTCTGCCCGTACTTCTCGGTGGGGACATTATATACGTCTATAACGTTATATATACTAACCTAAGGGAACCTAACATCTCGGATGTAGTATTTTCCAACATTCCTGGCGGGTCGGCCCCTACTTCTCGGTGGGATCATTATATACGTCTATAACGTAATATAACCTAACCTAACCCACCTAGACCCTCGCTGGTAATGTTTCACAGAATCCCGTTGATGTCTTCCTGTACGTCTCGGTGCGGACATTATATACGTCTATAAATTTATATATCCTAACCTTAGGGAACTTAACATCTCGGATGTAGTATTTTCCAACATTCCTGGCGGGTCGGCCCCTACTTCTCGGTGGGCACATTATATACGTCTATATCGTAATATAACCTAACCTAACCCATCTAGACCTTCGCTGGTAATGTTTTACAAAATCCCGTTCGCGTCTGCCCGTACTTCTCGGTGGGGACATTATATACGTCTATAACGTTATATATCCTAACCTAAGGGAACCTAACATCTCGTATGTAGTATTTTCCAACATTCCTGGCGGGTCGGCCCCTACTTCTCGTTGGGATCATTATATACGTCTATAACGTAATATAACCTAACCTAACCCACCTAGACCCTCGCTGGTATTGTTTCATAGAATCCCGTTCATGTCTTCCTGTACGTCTCGGTGCGGACATTATATACGTCTATAAATTTATATATTCTAACCTAAGGGAACCTAACATCTCGGATGTAGTATTATCCAACATTCCTGGCGTGTCGGCCCCTACTTCTCGGTGGGCACACTATATACGTCTATATCGTAATATAACCTAACCTAACCCATCTAGACCCTCGCTGGTAATGTTTTACAAAATCCCGGTCGTGTCGGCCCGTACTTTGCCGTGGGGACATTATATACGTCTATAACGTTATATATCCTAACCTAAGGGAACCTAACATCTCGGATGTAGTATTTTCCAACATTCCAGGCGGGTCGGCCCCTACTTCTCGGTGGGAACATTATATACGTCTATAACGTAATATAACCTAACCTAACCCACCTAGACCCTCGCTGGTAATGTTTCACAGAATCCCGTTCATGTCTTCCCGTACGTCTCGGTGCGGACATTATATACGTCTATAACGTTATATATCCTAACCTGAGGGAACCTAACATCTCGTATGTAGTATTTTCCAATATTCCTGGCGGGTCGGCCCCTACTTCTCGGTGGGATCATTATATACGTCTATATCGTAATATAACCTAACCTAACCCATCTAGACCCTCGCTGGTAATGTCTTACAAAATCCCGGTCGTGTCTGCCCGTACTTCCCGGTGGGGACATTATATACGTCTATAACGTTATATATCCTAACCTACGGGAACCTAACATCTCGGATGTAGTATTTTCCAACATTCCAGGCGGGTCGGCCCCTACTTCTCGGTGGGCACACTATATACGTCTATATCGTAATATAACCTAACCTAACCCATCTAGACCCTCGCTGGTAATGTTTTACAAAATCCCGGGCGTGTCTGCCCGTACTTCTCGGTGGGGACATTATATACGTCTATAACGTTATATATACTAACCTAAGGGAACCTAACATCTCGGATGTAGTATTTTCCAACATTCCTGGCGGGTCGGCCCCTACTTCTCGGTGGGCACATTATATACGTCTATATCGTAATATAACCTAACATAACCCATCTAGACCCTCGCTGGTAATGTTTTACAAAATCCAGGTCGTGTCGGCCCGTACTTTGCCGTGGGGACATTATATACGTCTATAACGTTATATATCCTAACCTAAGGGAACCTAACATCTCGGATGTAGTATTTTCCAACATTCCTGGCGGGTCGGCCCCTACTTCTCGGTGGGATCATTATATACGTCTATAACGTAATATAACCTAACCTAACACACCTAGACCCTCGCTGGTAATGTTTTACAAAATCCCAGTCGTGTCTGCCCGTACTTCTCGGTGGGGACATTATATACGTCTATAACGTTATATATACTAACCTAAGGGAACCTAACATCTCGGGTGTAGTATTTTCCAACATTCCTGGCGGGTCGGCCCCTACTTCTCGGTGGGATCATTATATACGTCTATAACGTAATATAACCTAACCTAACACACCTAGACCCTCGCTGGTAATGTTTTACAAAATCCCAGTCGTGTCTGCCCGTACTTCTCGGTGGGGACATTATATACGTCTATAACGTTATATATACTAACCTAAGGGAACCTAACATCTCGGGTGTAGTATTTTCCAACATTCCAGGCGGGTCGGCCCCTACTTCTCGGTGGGAACATTATATACGTCTATAACGTAATATAACCTAACCTAACCCACCTAGACCCTCGCTGGTATTGTTTCACAGAATCCCGTTCATGTCTTCCCGTACGTCTCGGTGCGGACATTATATACGTCTATAAATTTATATATCCTAAACTAAGGGAACCTAACATCTCGGATTTCGTATTTTCCAATATTCCTGGCGGGTCGGCCCCTACTTCTCGGTGGGATCATTATATACGTCTATAACGTAATATAACCTAACCTAAACCACCTAGACCCTCGCTGGTAATGTTTCACAGAATCCCGTTGATGTCTTCCTGTACGTCTCGGTGCGGACATTATATATGTCTATAAATTTATATATCCTAACCTTAGGGAACTTAACATCTCGGATGTAGTGTTTTCCAACATTCCTGGCGGGTCGGCCCCTACTTCTCGGTGGGCACATTATATACGTCTATATCGTAATATAACCTAACCTAACCCACCTAGACCCTCGCTTGTAATGTTTTACAAAATCCCGGTCGTGTCTGCCCGTACTTCTCGGTGGGTACATTATATACGTCTATAATGTTATATATACTAACCTAAGGGAACCTAACATCTCGGATGTCGTATTTTCCAATATTCCTGGCGGGTCGGCCCCTACTTCTCGGTGGGCACATTATATACGTCTATATCGTAATATAACCAAACCTAACCCATCTAGACCCTCGCTGGTAATGTTTTACAAAATCACGGTCGTGTCGGCCCGTACTTTGCCGTGGGGACATTATATACGTCTATAACGTTATATATCCTTACCTAAGGGAACCTAACATCTCGGATGTAGTATTTTCCAACATTCCAGGCGGGTCGGCCCCTACTTCTCGGTGGGAACATTATATACGTCTATAACGTAATATAACCTAACCTAACCCACCTAGACCCTCGCTGGTATTGTTTCACAGAATCCCGTTCATGTCTTCCCGTACGTCTCGGTGCGGACATTATATACGTCTATAAATTTATATATCCTAAACTAAGGGAACCTAACATCTCGGATTTCGTATTTTCCAATATTCCTGGCGGGTCGGCCCCTACTTCTCGGTGGGCACATTATATACGTCTATATCGTAATATAACCTAACCTAACCCATCTAGACCCTCGCTGGCAATGTTTTACAAAATCCCGGTCGTGTCTGCCCGTACTTCTCGGTGGGGACATTATATACGTCTATAAATTTATATATCCTAACCTAAGGGTACCTAACATCTCGGATGTAGTATTTTCCAACATTCCTGGCGGGTCGGCACCTACTTCTCGGTGGGTAGACTATATACGTCTATATCGTAATATAACCTAACCTAACCCATCTAGACCCTCGCTGGTAATGTTTTACAAAATCCCGGTCGTGTCTGCCCGTACTTCTAGGTGGGGACATTATATACGTCTATAACGTTATATATCCTAACCTACGGGAACCTAACATCTCGGATGTAGTATTTTCCAACATTCCAGGCGGGTCGGCCCCTACTTCTCGGTGGGCACACTATATACGTCTATATCGTAATATAACCTAACCTAACCCATCTAGACCCTCGCTGGTAATGTTTTACAAAATCCCGGGCGTGTCTGCCCGTACATCTCGGTGGGGACATTATATACGTCTATAACGTTATATATACTAACCTAAGGGAACCTAACATCTCGGATGTAGTATTTTCCAACATTCCTGGCGGGTCGGCCCCTACTTCTCGGTGGGCACATTATATACGTCTATATCGTAATATAACCTAACCTAACCCATCTAGACCCTCGCTGGTAATGTTTTACAAAATCCCGGTCGTGGCTGCCCGTACTTCTCGGTGGGGACATTATATACGTCTATAAATTTATATATCCTAACCTAAGGGTACCTAACATCTCGGATGTAGTATTTTCCAACATTCCTGGCGGGTCGGCCCCTACTTCTCGGTGGGTACACTATATACGTCTATAGCGTAATATAACCTAACCTAACCCATCTAGACCCTCGCTGGTAATGTTTTACAAAATCCCGGTCGTGTCTGCCCGTACTTCTCGGTGGGGACATTATATACGTCTATAACGTTATATATCCTAACCTACGGGAACCTAACATCTCGGATGTAGTATTTTCCAACATTCCAGGCGGGTCGGCCCATACTTCTCGGTGGGCACACTATATACGTCTATATCGTAATATAACCTAACCTAACCCATCTAGACCCTCGCTGGTAATGTTTTACAAAATCCCGGGCGTGTCTGCCCGTACATCTCGGTGGGGACATTATATACGTCTATAACGTTATATATACTAACCTAAGGGAACCTAACATCTCGGATGTAGTATTTTCCAACATTCCTGGCGGGTCGGCCCCTACTTCTCGGTGGGCACATTATATACGTCTATATCGTAATATAACCTAACATAACCCATCTAGACCCTCGCTGGTAATGTTTTACAAAATCCAGGTCGTGTCGGCCCGTACTTTGCCGTGGGGACATTATATACGTCTATAACTTTATATATCCTAACCTAAGGGAACCTAACATCTCGGATGTAGTATTTTCCAACATTCCTGGCGGGTCGGCCCCTACTTCTCGGTGGGATCATTATATACGTCTATAACGTAATATAACCTAACCTAACCCACCTAGACCCTCGCTGGTAATGTTTCACAGAATCCCGTTGATGTCTTCCTGTACGTCTCGGTGCGGACATTATATACGTCTATAAATTTATATATCCTAACCTTAGGGAACTTAGCATCTCGGATGTAGTATTTTCCAACATTCCTGGCGGGTCGGCCCCTACTTCTCGGTGGGCACATTATATACGTCTATATCGTAATATAACCTAACCTAACCCATCTAGACCTTCGCTGGTAATGTTTTACAAAATCCCGTTCGCGTCTGCCCGTACTTCTCGGTGGGGACATTATATACGTCTATAACGTTATATATCCTAACCTAAGGGAACCTAACATCTCGTATGTAGTATTTTCCAACATTCCTGGCGGGTCGGCCCCTACTTCTCGTTGGGATCATTATACACGTCTATAACGTAATATAACCTAACCTAACCCATCTAGACCCTCGCTGGTAATGTTTTACAAAATCCCGGTCGTGTCTGCCCGTACTTCTCGGTGGGGACATTATATACGTCTATAACGTTATATATCCTAACCTACGGGAACCTAACATCTCGGATGTAGTATTTTCCAACATTCCAGGCGGGTCGGCCCCTACTTCTCGGTGGGCACACTATATACGTCTATATCGTAATATAACCTAACCTAACCCACCTAGACCCTCGCTGGTAATGTTTTACAAAATCCCGGGCGTGTCTGCCCGTACATCTCGGTGGGGACATTATATACGTCTATAACGTTATATATACTAACCTAAGGGAACCTAACATCTCGGATGTAGTATTTTCCAACATTCCTGGCGGGTCGGCCCCTACTTCTCGGTGGGCACATTATATACGTCTATATCGTAATATAACCTAACATAACCCATCTAGACCCTCGCTGGTAATGTTTTACAAAATCCAGGTCGTGTCGGCCCGTACTTTGCCGTGGGGACATTATATACGTCTATAACTTTATATATCCTAACCTAAGGGAACCTAACATCTCGGATGTAGTATTTTCCAACATTCCTGGCGGGTCGGCCCCTACTTCTCGGTGGGATCATTATATACGTCTATAACGTAATATAACCTAACCTAACCCACCTAGACCCTCGCTGGTAATGTTTCACAGAATCCCGTTGATGTCTTCCTGTGCGTCTCGGTGCGGACATTATATACGTCTATAAATTTATATATCCTAACCTTAGGGAACTTAACATCTCGGATGTAGTATTTTCCAACATTCCTGGCGGGTCGGCGCCAATTCTCGGTGGGATCATTATATACGTCTATAACGTAATATAACCTAACGTAACACATCTAGCCCCTAGCTGGGAATGTTTTACAGAATCCCGTTCGTGTCGTTCCGTACGTCTCGCTGCGGACATTATATACGTCTATAACGTTATATATCCTAACCTAAGGCAACTTAACATCTCGGATGTAGAATTTTCCAACATTTCTGGCGGGTCGGCCCCTACTTCTCGGTGGGCACATTATATACGTCTATATCGTAATATAACCTAACATAACCCATCTAGACCCTCGCTGGTAATGTTTTACAAAATCCAGGTCGTGTCGGCCCGTACTTTGCCGTGGG
The DNA here is from genome assembly GCA_963969225.1 of Xylocopa violacea. Lineage (NCBI taxonomy): Eukaryota > Metazoa > Arthropoda > Insecta > Hymenoptera > Apidae > Xylocopa > Xylocopa violacea. Next base: position 369,645 of record CAXAJV010000273.1, on the reverse strand, counting down.
GACATTATATACGTCTATAACTTTATATATCCTAACCTAAGGGAACCTAACATCTCGGATATAGTATTTTCCAACATTCCTGGCGGGTCGGCACCTACTTCTCGGTGGGATCATTATATACGTCTATAACGTAATATAACCTAACCTAACCCACCTAGACCCTCGCTGGTAATGTTTCACAGAATCCCGTTGATGTCTTCCTGTACGTCTCGGTGCGGACATTATATACGTCTATAAATTTATATATCCTAACCTTAGGGAACTTAACATCTCGGATGTAGTATTTTCCAACATTCCTGGCGGGTCGGCCCCTACTTCTCGGTGGGCACATTATATACGTCTATATCGTAATATAACCTAACCTAACCCATCTAGACCTTCGCTGGTAATGTTTTACAAAATCCCGTTCGCGTCTGCCCGTACTTCTCGGTGGGGACATTATATACGTCTATAACGTTATATATCCTAACCTAAGGGAACCTAACATCTCGTATGTAGTATTTTCCAACATTCCTGGCGGGTCGGCCCCTACTTCTCGTTGGGATCATTATACACGTCTATAACGTAATATAACCTAACCTAACCCATCTAGACCCTCGCTGGTAATGTTTTACAAAATCCCGGTCGTGTCTGCCCGTACTTCTCGGTGGGGACATTATATACGTCTATAACGTTATATATCCTAACCTACGGGAACCTAACATCTCGGATGTAGTATTTTCCAACATTCCAGGCGGGCGGCCCCTACTTCTCGGTGGGCACACTATATACGTCTATATCGTAATATAACCTAACCTAACCCACCTAGACCCTCGCTGGTATTGTTTCATAGAATCCCGTTCATGTCTTCCTGTACGTCTCGGTGCGGACATTATATACGTCTATAAATTTATATATTCTAACCTAAGGGAACCTAACATCTCGGATGTAGTATTTTCCAACATTCCTGGCGTGTCGGCCCCTACTTCTCGGTGGGCACACTATATACGTCTATATCGTAATATAACCTAACCTAACCCATCTAGACCCTCGCTGGTAATGTTTTACAAAATCCCGGTCGTGTCGGCCCGTACTTTGCCGTGGGGACATTATATACGTCTATAACGTTATATATCCTAACCTACGGGAACCTAACATCTCGGATGTAGTATTTTCCAACATTCCAGGCGGGTCGGCCCCTACTTCTCGGTGGGATCATTATATACGTCTATAACGTAATATAACCTAACCTAACACACCTAGACCCTCGCTGGTAATGTTTTACAAAATCCCAGTCGTGTCTGCCCGTACTTCTCGGTGGGGACATTATATACGTCTATAACGTTATATATACTAACCTAAGGGAACCTAACATCTCGGGTGTAGTATTTTCCAACATTCCTGGCGGGTCGGCCCCTACTTCTCGGTGGGCACATTATATACGTCTATATCGTAATATAACCTAACCTAACCCATCTAGACCTTCGCTGGTAATGTTTTACAAAATCCCGTTCGCGTCTGCCCGTACTTCTCGGTGGGGACATTATATACGTCTATAACGTTATATATCCTAACCTAAGGGAACCTAACATCTCGTATGTAGTATTTTCCAACATTCCTGGCGGGTCGGCCCCTACTTCTCGTTGGGATCATTATATACGTCTATAACGTAATATAACCTAACCTAACCCATCTAGACCCTCGCTGGTAATGTTTTACAAAATCCCGGTCGTGTCTGCCCGTACTTCTCGGTGGGGACATTATATACGTCTATAACGTTATATATCCTAACCTACGGGAACCTAACATCTCGGATGTAGTATTTTCCAACATTCCAGGCGGGTCGGCCCCTACTTCTCGGTGGGCACACTATATACGTCTATATCGTAATATAACCTAACCTAACCCACCTAGACCCTCGCTGGTAATGTTTTACAAAATCCCGGGCGTGTCTGCCCGTACATCTCGGTGGGGACATTATATACGTCTATAACGTTATATATACTAACCTAAGGGAACCTAACATCTCGGATGTAGTATTTTCCAACATTCCTGGCGGGTCGGCCCCTACTTCTCGGTGGGCACATTATATACGTCTATATCGTAATATAACCTAACATAACCCATCTAGACCCTCGCTGGTAATGTTTTACAAAATCCAGGTCGTGTCGGCCCGTACTTTGCCGTGGGGACATTATATACGTCTATAACTTTATATATCCTAACCTAAGGGAACCTAACATCTCGGATGTAGTATTTTCCAACATTCCTGGCGGGTCGGCCCCTACTTCTCGGTGGGATCATTATATACGTCTATAACGTAATATAACCTAACCTAACCCATCTAGACCCTCGCTGGTAATGTTTTACAAAATCCCGGTCGTGTCTGCCCGTACTTCTCGGTGGGGACATTATATACGTCTATAACGTTATATATCCTAACCTACGGGAACCTAACATCTCGGATGTAGTATTTTCCAACATTCCAGGCGGGTCGGCCCCTACTTCTCGGTGGGCACACTATATACGTCTATATCGTAATATAACCTAACCTAACCCACCTAGACCCTCGCTGGTAATGTTTTACAAAATCCCGGGCGTGTCTGCCCGTACATCTCGGTGGGGACATTATATACGTCTATAACGTTATATATACTAACCTAAGGGAACCTAACATCTCGGATGTAGTATTTTCCAACATTCCTGGCGGGTCGGCCCCTACTTCTCGGTGGGATCATTATATACGTCTATAACGTAATATAACCTAACCTAACCCACCTAGACCCTCGCTGGTAATGTTTCACAGAATCCCGTTGATGTCTTCCTGTGCGTCTCGGTGCGGACATTATATACGTCTATAAATTTATATATCCTAACCTTAGGGAACTTAACATCTCGGATGTAGTATTTTCCAACATTCCTGGCGGGTCGGCCCCTACTTCTCGGTGGGCACATTATATACGTCTATATCGTAATATAACCTAACCTAACCCATCTAGACCCTCGCTGGCAATGTTTTACAAAATCCCGGTCGTGTCTGCCCGTACTTCTCGGTGGGGACATTATATACGTCTATAAATTTATATATCCTAACCTAAGGGTACCTAACATCTCGGATGTAGTATTTTCCAACATTCCTGGCGGGTCGGCACCTACTTCTCGGTGGGTAGACTATATACGTCTATATCGTAATATAACCTAACCTAACCCATCTAGACCCTCGCTGGTAATGTTTTACAAAATCCCGGTCGTGTCTGCCCGTACTTCTAGGTGGGGACATTATATACGTCTATAACGTTATATATCCTAACCTACGGGAACCTAACATCTCGGATGTAGTATTTTCCAACATTCCAGGCGGGTCGTCCCCTACTTCTCGGTGGGCACACTATATACGTCTATATCGTAATATAACCTAACCTAACCCATCTAGACCCTCGCTGGTAATGTTTTACAAAATCCCGGGCGTGTCTGCCCGTACATCTCGGTGGGGACATTATATACGTCTATAACGTTATATATACTAACCTAAGGGAACCTAACATCTCGGATGTAGTATTTTCCAACATTCCTGGCGGGTCGGCCCCTACTTCTCGGTGGGCACATTATATACGTCTATATCGTAATATAACCTAACCTAACCCATCTAGACCCTCGCTGGTAATGTTTTACAAAATCCCGGTCGTGGCTGCCCGTACTTCTCGGTGGGGACATTATATACGTCTATAACGTTATATATCCTAACCTACGGGAACCTAACATCTCGGATGTAGTATTTTCCAACATTCCAGGCGGGTCGGCCCATACTTCTCGGTGGGCACACTATATACGTCTATATCGTAATATAACCTAACCTAACCCACCTAGACCCTCGCTGTTAATGTTTTACAAAATCCCGGGCGTGTCTGCCCGTACATCTCGGTGGGGACATTATATACGTCTATAACGTTATATATACTAACCTAAGGGAACCTAACATCTCGGATGTAGTATTTTCCAACATTCCTGGCGGGTCGGCCCCTACTTCTCGGTGGGCACATTATATACGTCTATATCGTAATATAACCTAACATAACCCATCTAGACCCTCGCTGGTAATGTTTTACAAAATCCAGGTCGTGTCGGCCCGTACTTTGCCGTGGGGACATTATATACGTCTATAACTTTATATATCCTAACCTAAGGGAACCTAACATCTCGGATGTAGTATTTTCCAACATTCCTGGCGGGTCGGCCCCTACTTCTCGGTGGGATCATTATATACGTCTATAACGTAATATAACCTAACCTAACCCACCTAGACCCTCGCTGGTAATGTTTCACAGAATCCCGTTGATGTCTTCCTGTACGTCTCGGTGCGGACATTATATACGTCTATAAATTTATATATCCTAACCTTAGGGAACTTAACATCTCGGATGTAGTATTTTCCAACATTCCTGGCGGGTCGGCCCCTACTTCTCGGTGGGCACATTATATACGTCTATATCGTAATATAACCTAACCTAACCCATCTAGACCTTCGCTGGTAATGTTTTACAAAATCCCGGTCGTGTCGGCCCGTACTTTGCCGTGGGGACATTATATACGTCTATAACGTTATATATCCTAACCTAAGGGAACCTAACATCTCGTATGTAGTATTTTCCAACATTCCTGGCGGGTCGGCCCCTACTTCTCGTTGGGATCATTATATACGTCTATAACGTAATATAACCTAACCTAACCCATCTAGACCCTCGCTGGTAATGTTTTACAAAATCCCGGTCGTGTCTGCCCGTACTTCTCGGTGGGGACATTATATACGTCTATAACGTTATATATCCTAACCTACGGGAACCTAACATCTCGGATGTAGTATTTTCCAACATTCCAGGCGGGTCGGCCCCTACTTCTCGGTGGGCACACTATATACGTCTATATCGTAATATAACCTAACCTAACCCACCTAGACCCTCGCTGGTAATGTTTTACAAAATACCGGGCGCGTCTGCCCGTACATCTCGGTGGGGACATTATATACGTCTATAACGTTATATATACTAACCTAAGGGAACCTAACATCTCGGATGTAGTATTTTCCAACATTCCTGGCGGGTCGGCCCCTACTTCTCGGTGGGCACATTATATACGTCTATATCGTAATATAACCTAACATAACCCATCTAGACCCTCGCTGGTAATGTTTTACAAAATCCAGGTCGTGTCGGCCCGTACTTTGCCGTGGGGACATTATATACGTCTATAACTTTATATATCCTAACCTAAGGGGACCTAACATCTCGGATGTAGTATTTTCCAACATTCCTGGCGGGTCGGCCCCTACTTCTCGGTGGGATCATTATATACGTCTATAACGTAATATAACCTAACCTAACCCACCTAGACCCTCGCTGGTAATGTTTCACAGAATCCCGTTGATGTCTTCCTGTACGTCTCGGTGCGGACATTATATACGTCTATAAATTTATATATCCTAACCTTAGGGAACTTAACATCTCGGATGTAGTATTTTCCAACATTCCTGGCGGGTCGGCCCCTACTTCTCGGTGGGCACATTATATACGTCTATATCGTAATATAACCTAACCTAACCCATCTAGACCTTCGCTGGTAATGTTTTACAAAATCCCGTTCGCGTCTGCCCGTACTTCTCGGTGGGGACATTATATACGTCTATAACGTTATATATCCTAACCTAAGGGAACCTAACATCTCGTATGTAGTATTTTCCAACATTCCTGGCGGGTCGGCCCCTACTTCTCGTTGGGATCATTATATACGTCTATAACGTAATATAACCTAACCTAACCCACCTAGACCCTCGCTGGTATTGTTTCATAGAATCCCGTTCATGTCTTCCTGTACGTCTCGGTGCGGACATTATATACGTCTATAAATTTATATATTCTAACCTAAGGGAACCTAACATCTCGGATGTAGTATTATCCAACATTCCTGGCGTGTCGGCCCCTACTTCTCGGTGGGCACACTATATACGTCTATATCGTAATATAACCTAACCTAACCCATCTAGACCCTCGCTGGTAATGTTTTACAAAATCCCGGTCGTGTCGGACCGTACTTTGCCGTGGGGACATTATATACGTCTATAACGTTATATATCCTAACCTAAGGGAACCTAACATCTCGGATGTAGTATTTTCCAACATTCCAGGCGGGTCGGCCCCTACTTCTCGGTGGGAACATTATATACGTCTATAACGTAATATAACCTAACCTAACCCACCTAGACCCTCGCTGGTAATGTTTCACAGAATCCCGTTCATGTCTTCCCGTACGTCTCGGTGCGGACATTATATACGTCTATAACGTTATATATCCTAACCTGAGGGAACCTAACATCTCGTATGTAGTATTTTCCAATATTCCTGGCGGGTCGGCCCCTACTTCTCGGTGGGATCATTATATACGTCTATATCGTAATATAACCTAACCTAACCCATCTAGACCCTCGCTGGTAATGTCTTACAAAATCCCGGTCGTGTCTGCCCGTACTTCCCGGTGGGGACATTATATACGTCTATAACGTTATATATCCTAACCTACGGGAACCTAACATCTCGGATGTAGTATTTTCCAACATTCCAGGCGGGTCGGCCCCTACTTCTCGGTGGGCACACTATATACGTCTATATCGTAATATAACCTAACCTAACCCATCTAGACCCTCGCTGGTAATGTTTTACAAAATCCCGGGCGTGTCTGCCCGTACTTCTCGGTGGGGACATTATATACGTCTATAACGTTATATATACTAACCTAAGGGAACCTAACATCTCGGATGTAGTATTTTCCAACATTCCTGGCGGGTCGGCCCCTACTTCTCGGTGGGATCATTATATACGTCTATAACGTAATATAACCTAACCTAACCCACCTAGACCCTCGCTGGTAATGTTTCACAGAATCCCGTTGATGTCTTCCTGTACGTCTCGGTGCGGACATTATATACGTCTATAAATTTATATATCCTAACCTTAGGGAACTTAACATCTCGGATGTAGTATTTTCCAACATTCCTGGCGGGTCGGCCCCTACTTCTCGGTGGGCACATTATATACGTCTATATCGTAATATAACCTAACCTAACCCATCTAGACCTTCGCTGGTAATGTTTTACAAAATCCCGTTCGCGTCTGCCCGTACTTCTCGGTGGGGACATTATATACGTCTATAACGTTATATATCCTAACCTAAGGGAACCTAACATCTCGTATGTAGTATTTTCCAACATTCCTGGCGGGTCGGCCCCTACTTCTCGTTGGGATCATTATATACGTCTATAACGTAATATAACCTAACCTAACCCACCTAGACCCTCGCTGGTATTGTTTCATAGAATCCCGTTCATGTCTTCCTGTACGTCTCGGTGCGGACATTATATACGTCTATAAATTTATATATTCTAACCTAAGGGAACCTAACATCTCGGATGTAGTATTATCCAACATTCCTGGCGTGTCGGCCCCTACTTCTCGGTGGGCACACTATATACGTCTATATCGTAATATAACCTAACCTAACCCATCTAGACCCTCGCTGGTAATGTTTTACAAAATCCCGGTCGTGTCGGCCCGTACTTTGCCGTGGGGACATTATATACGTCTATAACGTTATATATCCTAACCTAAGGGAACCTAACATCTCGGATGTAGTATTTTCCAACATTCCAGGCGGGTCGGCCCCTACTTCTCGGTGGGAACATTATATACGTCTATAACGTAATATAACCTAACCTAACCCACCTAGACCCTCGCTGGTAATGTTTCACAGAATCCCGTTCATGTCTTCCCGTACGTCTCGGTGCGGACATTATATACGTCTATAACGTTATATATCCTAACCTGAGGGAACCTAACATCTCGTATGTAGTATTTTCCAATATTCCTGGCGGGTCGGCCCCTACTTCTCGGTGGGATCATTATATACGTCTATATCGTAATATAACCTAACCTAACCCATCTAGACCCTCGCTGGTAATGTCTTACAAAATCCCGGTCGTGTCTGCCCGTACTTCCCGGTGGGGACATTATATACGTCTATAACGTTATATATCCTAACCTACGGGAACCTAACATCTCGGATGTAGTATTTTCCAACATTCCAGGCGGGTCGGCCCCTACTTCTCGGTGGGCACACTATATACGTCTATATCGTAATATAACCTAACCTAACCCATCTAGACCCTCGCTGGTAATGTTTTACAAAATCCCGGGCGTGTCTGCCCGTACTTCTCGGTGGGGACATTATATACGTCTATAACGTTATATATACTAACCTAAGGGAACCTAACATCTCGGATGTAGTATTTTCCAACATTCCTGGCGGGTCGGCCCCTACTTCTCGGTGGGCACATTATATACGTCTATATCGTAATATAACCTAACATAACCCATCTAGACCCTCGCTGGTAATGTTTTACAAAATCCAGGTCGTGTCGGCCCGTACTTTGCCGTGGGGACATTATATACGTCTATAACGTTATATATCCTAACCTAAGGGAACCTAACATCTCGGATGTAGTATTTTCCAACATTCCTGGCGGGTCGGCCCCTACTTCTCGGTGGGATCATTATATACGTCTATAACGTAATATAACCTAACCTAACACACCTAGACCCTCGCTGGTAATGTTTTACAAAATCCCAGTCGTGTCTGCCCGTACTTCTCGGTGGGGACATTATATACGTCTATAACGTTATATATACTAACCTAAGGGAACCTAACATCTCGGGTGTAGTATTTTCCAACATTCCTGGCGGGTCGGCCCCTACTTCTCGGTGGGATCATTATATACGTCTATAACGTAATATAACCTAACCTAACACACCTAGACCCTCGCTGGTAATGTTTTACAAAATCCCAGTCGTGTCTGCCCGTACTTCTCGGTGGGGACATTATATACGTCTATAACGTTATATATACTAACCTAAGGGAACCTAACATCTCGGGTGTAGTATTTTCCAACATTCCAGGCGGGTCGGCCCCTACTTCTCGGTGGGAACATTATATACGTCTATAACGTAATATAACCTAACCTAACCCACCTAGACCCTCGCTGGTATTGTTTCACAGAATCCCGTTCATGTCTTCCCGTACGTCTCGGTGCGGACATTATATACGTCTATAAATTTATATATCCTAAACTAAGGGAACCTAACATCTCGGATTTCGTATTTTCCAATATTCCTGGCGGGTCGGCCCCTACTTCTCGGTGGGATCATTATATACGTCTATAACGTAATATAACCTAACCTAAACCACCTAGACCCTCGCTGGTAATGTTTCACAGAATCCCGTTGATGTCTTCCTGTACGTCTCGGTGCGGACATTATATATGTCTATAAATTTATATATCCTAACCTTAGGGAACTTAACATCTCGGATGTAGTGTTTTCCAACATTCCTGGCGGGTCGGCCCCTACTTCTCGGTGGGCACATTATATACGTCTATATCGTAATATAACCTAACCTAACCCACCTAGACCCTCGCTTGTAATGTTTTACAAAATCCCGGTCGTGTCTGCCCGTACTTCTCGGTGGGTACATTATATACGTCTATAATGTTATATATACTAACCTAAGGGAACCTAACATCTCGGATGTCGTATTTTCCAATATTCCTGGCGGGTCGGCCCCTACTTCTCGGTGGGCACATTATATACGTCTATATCGTAATATAACCAAACCTAACCCATCTAGACCCTCGCTGGTAATGTTTTACAAAATCACGGTCGTGTCGGCCCGTACTTTGCCGTGGGGACATTATATACGTCTATAACGTTATATATCCTTACCTAAGGGAACCTAACATCTCGGATGTAGTATTTTCCAACATTCCAGGCGGGTCGGCCCCTACTTCTCGGTGGGAACATTATATACGTCTATAACGTAATATAACCTAACCTAACCCACCTAGACCCTCGCTGGTATTGTTTCACAGAATCCCGTTCATGTCTTCCCGTACGTCTCGGTGCGGACATTATATACGTCTATAAATTTATATATCCTAAACTAAGGGAACCTAACATCTCGGATTTCGTATTTTCCAATATTCCTGGCGGGTCGGCCCCTACTTCTCGGTGGGCACATTATATACGTCTATATCGTAATATAACCTAACCTAACCCATCTAGACCCTCGCTGGCAATGTTTTACAAAATCCCGGTCGTGTCTGCCCGTACTTCTCGGTGGGGACATTATATACGTCTATAAATTTATATATCCTAACCTAAGGGTACCTAACATCTCGGATGTAGTATTTTCCAACATTCCTGGCGGGTCGGCACCTACTTCTCGGTGGGTAGACTATATACGTCTATATCGTAATATAACCTAACCTAACCCATCTAGACCCTCGCTGGTAATGTTTTACAAAATCCCGGTCGTGTCTGCCCGTACTTCTAGGTGGGGACATTATATACGTCTATAACGTTATATATCCTAACCTACGGGAACCTAACATCTCGGATGTAGTATTTTCCAACATTCCAGGCGGGTCGGCCCCTACTTCTCGGTGGGCACACTATATACGTCTATATCGTAATATAACCTAACCTAACCCATCTAGACCCTCGCTGGTAATGTTTTACAAAATCCCGGGCGTGTCTGCCCGTACATCTCGGTGGGGACATTATATACGTCTATAACGTTATATATACTAACCTAAGGGAACCTAACATCTCGGATGTAGTATTTTCCAACATTCCTGGCGGGTCGGCCCCTACTTCTCGGTGGGCACATTATATACGTCTATATCGTAATATAACCTAACCTAACCCATCTAGACCCTCGCTGGTAATGTTTTACAAAATCCCGGTCGTGGCTGCCCGTACTTCTCGGTGGGGACATTATATACGTCTATAAATTTATATATCCTAACCTAAGGGTACCTAACATCTCGGATGTAGTATTTTCCAACATTCCTGGCGGGTCGGCCCCTACTTCTCGGTGGGTACACTATATACGTCTATAGCGTAATATAACCTAACCTAACCCATCTAGACCCTCGCTGGTAATGTTTTACAAAATCCCGGGCGTGTCTGCCCGTACATCTCGGTGGGGACATTATATACGTCTATAACGTTATATATACTAACCTAAGGGAACCTAACATCTCGGATGTAGTATTTTCCAACATTCCTGGCGGGTCGGCCCCTACTTCTCGGTGGGCACATTATATACGTCTATATCGTAATATAACCTAACATAACCCATCTAGACCCTCGCTGGTAATGTTTTACAAAATCCAGGTCGTGTCGGCCCGTACTTTGCCGTGGGGACATTATATACGTCTATAACTTTATATATCCTAACCTAAGGGAACCTAACATCTCGGATGTAGTATTTTCCAACATTCCTGGCGGGTCGGCCCCTACTTCTCGGTGGGATCATTATATACGTCTATAACGTAATATAACCTAACCTAACCCACCTAGACCCTCGCTGGTAATGTTTCACAGAATCCCGTTGATGTCTTCCTGTACGTCTCGGTGCGGACATTATATACGTCTATAAATTTATATATCCTAACCTTAGGGAACTTAGCATCTCGGATGTAGTATTTTCCAACATTCCTGGCGGGTCGGCCCCTACTTCTCGGTGGGCACATTATATACGTCTATATCGTAATATAACCTAACCTAACCCATCTAGACCTTCGCTGGTAATGTTTTACAAAATCCCGTTCGCGTCTGCCCGTACTTCTCGGTGGGGACATTATATACGTCTATAACGTTATATATCCTAACCTAAGGGAACCTAACATCTCGTATGTAGTATTTTCCAACATTCCTGGCGGGTCGGCCCCTACTTCTCGTTGGGATCATTATACACGTCTATAACGTAATATAACCTAACCTAACCCATCTAGACCCTCGCTGGTAATGTTTTACAAAATCCCGGTCGTGTCTGCCCGTACTTCTCGGTGGGGACATTATATACGTCTATAACGTTATATATCCTAACCTACGGGAACCTAACATCTCGGATGTAGTATTTTCCAACATTCCAGGCGGGTCGGCCCCTACTTCTCGGTGGGCACACTATATACGTCTATATCGTAATATAACCTAACCTAACCCACCTAGACCCTCGCTGGTAATGTTTTACAAAATCCCGGGCGTGTCTGCCCGTACATCTCGGTGGGGACATTATATACGTCTATAACGTTATATATACTAACCTAAGGGAACCTAACATCTCGGATGTAGTATTTTCCAACATTCCTGGCGGGTCGGCCCCTACTTCTCGGTGGGCACATTATATACGTCTATATCGTAATATAACCTAACATAACCCATCTAGACCCTCGCTGGTAATGTTTTACAAAATCCAGGTCGTGTCGGCCCGTACTTTGCCGTGGGGACATTATATACGTCTATAACTTTATATATCCTAACCTAAGGGAACCTAACATCTCGGATGTAGTATTTTCCAACATTCCTGGCGGGTCGGCCCCTACTTCTCGGTGGGATCATTATATACGTCTATAACGTAATATAACCTAACCTAACCCACCTAGACCCTCGCTGGTAATGTTTCACAGAATCCCGTTGATGTCTTCCTGTGCGTCTCGGTGCGGACATTATATACGTCTATAAATTTATATATCCTAACCTTAGGGAACTTAACATCTCGGATGTAGTATTTTCCAACATTCCTGGCGGGTCGGCGCCAATTCTCGGTGGGATCATTATATACGTCTATAACGTAATATAACCTAACGTAACACATCTAGCCCCTAGCTGGGAATGTTTTACAGAATCCCGTTCGTGTCGTTCCGTACGTCTCGCTGCGGACATTATATACGTCTATAACGTTATATATCCTAACCTAAGGCAACTTAACATCTCGGATGTAGAATTTTCCAACATTTCTGGCGGGTCGGCCCCTACTTCTCGGTGGGCACATTATATACGTCTATATCGTAATATAACCTAACATAACCCATCTAGACCCTCGCTGGTAATGTTTTACAAAATCCAGGTCGTGTCGGCCCGTACTTTGCCGTGGGGACATTATATACGTCTATAACTTTATATATCCTAACCTAAGGGAACCTAACATCTCGGATATAGTATTTTCCAACATTCCTGGCGGGTCGGCACCTACTTCTCGGTGGGATCATTATATACGTCTATAACGTAATATAACCTAACCTAACCCACCTAGACCCTCGCTGGTAATGTTTCACAGAATCCCGTTGATGTCTTCCTGTACGTCTCGGTGCGGACATTATATACGTCTATAAATTTATATATCCTAACCTTAGGGAACTTAACATCTCGGATGTAGTATTTTCCAACATTCCTGGCGGGTCGGCCCCTACTTCTCGGTGGGCACATTATATACGTCTATATCGTAATATAACCTAACCTAACCCATCTAGACCTTCGCTGGTAATGTTTTACAAAATCCCGTTCGCGTCTGCCCGTACTTCTCGGTGGGGACATTATATACGTCTATAACGTTATATATCCTAACCTAAGGGAACCTAACATCTCGTATGTAGTATTTTCCAACATTCCTGGCGGGTCGGCCCCTACTTCTCGTTGGGATCATTATACACGTCTATAACGTAATATAACCTAACCTAACCCATCTAGACCCTCGCTGGTAATGTTTTACAAAATCCCGGTCGTGTCTGCCCGTACTTCTCGGTGGGGACATTATATACGTCTATAACGTTATATATCCTAACCTACGGGAACCTAACATCTCGGATGTAGTATTTTCCAACATTCCAGGCGGGCGGCCCCTACTTCTCGGTGGGCACACTATATACGTCTATATCGTAATATAACCTAACCTAACCCACCTAGACCCTCGCTGGTATTGTTTCATAGAATCCCGTTCATGTCTTCCTGTACGTCTCGGTGCGGACATTATATACGTCTATAAATTTATATATTCTAACCTAAGGGAACCTAACATCTCGGATGTAGTATTTTCCAACATTCCTGGCGTGTCGGCCCCTACTTCTCGGTGGGCACACTATATACGTCTATATCGTAATATAACCTAACCTAACCCATCTAGACCCTCGCTGGTAATGTTTTACAAAATCCCGGTCGTGTCGGCCCGTACTTTGCCGTGGGGACATTATATACGTCTATAACGTTATATATCCTAACCTACGGGAACCTAACATCTCGGATGTAGTATTTTCCAACATTCCAGGCGGGTCGGCCCCTACTTCTCGGTGGGATCATTATATACGTCTATAACGTAATATAACCTAACCTAACACACCTAGACCCTCGCTGGTAATGTTTTACAAAATCCCAGTCGTGTCTGCCCGTACTTCTCGGTGGGGACATTATATACGTCTATAACGTTATATATACTAACCTAAGGGAACCTAACATCTCGGGTGTAGTATTTTCCAACATTCCTGGCGGGTCGGCCCCTACTTCTCGGTGGGCACATTATATACGTCTATATCGTAATATAACCTAACCTAACCCATCTAGACCTTCGCTGGTAATGTTTTACAAAATCCCGTTCGCGTCTGCCCGTACTTCTCGGTGGGGACATTATATACGTCTATAACGTTATATATCCTAACCTAAGGGAACCTAACATCTCGTATGTAGTATTTTCCAACATTCCTGGCGGGTCGGCCCCTACTTCTCGTTGGGATCATTATATACGTCTATAACGTAATATAACCTAACCTAACCCATCTAGACCCTCGCTGGTAATGTTTTACAAAATCCCGGTCGTGTCTGCCCGTACTTCTCGGTGGGGACATTATATACGTCTATAACGTTATATATCCTAACCTACGGGAACCTAACATCTCGGATGTAGTATTTTCCAACATTCCAGGCGGGTCGGCCCCTACTTCTCGGTGGGCACACTATATACGTCTATATCGTAATATAACCTAACCTAACCCACCTAGACCCTCGCTGGTAATGTTTTACAAAATCCCGGGCGTGTCTGCCCGTACATCTCGGTGGGGACATTATATACGTCTATAACGTTATATATACTAACCTAAGGGAACCTAACATCTCGGATGTAGTATTTTCCAACATTCCTGGCGGGTCGGCCCCTACTTCTCGGTGGGCACATTATATACGTCTATATCGTAATATAACCTAACATAACCCATCTAGACCCTCGCTGGTAATGTTTTACAAAATCCAGGTCGTGTCGGCCCGTACTTTGCCGTGGGGACATTATATACGTCTATAACTTTATATATCCTAACCTAAGGGAACCTAACATCTCGGATGTAGTATTTTCCAACATTCCTGGCGGGTCGGCCCCTACTTCTCGGTGGGATCATTATATACGTCTATAACGTAATATAACCTAACCTAACCCATCTAGACCCTCGCTGGTAATGTTTTACAAAATCCCGGTCGTGTCTGCCCGTACTTCTCGGTGGGGACATTATATACGTCTATAACGTTATATATCCTAACCTACGGGAACCTAACATCTCGGATGTAGTATTTTCCAACATTCCAGGCGGGTCGGCCCCTACTTCTCGGTGGGCACACTATATACGTCTATATCGTAATATAACCTAACCTAACCCACCTAGACCCTCGCTGGTAATGTTTTACAAAATCCCGGGCGTGTCTGCCCGTACATCTCGGTGGGGACATTATATACGTCTATAACGTTATATATACTAACCTAAGGGAACCTAACATCTCGGATGTAGTATTTTCCAACATTCCTGGCGGGTCGGCCCCTACTTCTCGGTGGGATCATTATATACGTCTATAACGTAATATAACCTAACCTAACCCACCTAGACCCTCGCTGGTAATGTTTCACAGAATCCCGTTGATGTCTTCCTGTGCGTCTCGGTGCGGACATTATATACGTCTATAAATTTATATATCCTAACCTTAGGGAACTTAACATCTCGGATGTAGTATTTTCCAACATTCCTGGCGGGTCGGCCCCTACTTCTCGGTGGGCACATTATATACGTCTATATCGTAATATAACCTAACCTAACCCATCTAGACCCTCGCTGGCAATGTTTTACAAAATCCCGGTCGTGTCTGCCCGTACTTCTCGGTGGGGACATTATATACGTCTATAAATTTATATATCCTAACCTAAGGGTACCTAACATCTCGGATGTAGTATTTTCCAACATTCCTGGCGGGTCGGCACCTACTTCTCGGTGGGTAGACTATATACGTCTATATCGTAATATAACCTAACCTAACCCATCTAGACCCTCGCTGGTAATGTTTTACAAAATCCCGGTCGTGTCTGCCCGTACTTCTAGGTGGGGACATTATATACGTCTATAACGTTATATATCCTAACCTACGGGAACCTAACATCTCGGATGTAGTATTTTCCAACATTCCAGGCGGGTCGTCCCCTACTTCTCGGTGGGCACACTATATACGTCTATATCGTAATATAACCTAACCTAACCCATCTAGACCCTCGCTGGTAATGTTTTACAAAATCCCGGGCGTGTCTGCCCGTACATCTCGGTGGGGACATTATATACGTCTATAACGTTATATATACTAACCTAAGGGAACCTAACATCTCGGATGTAGTATTTTCCAACATTCCTGGCGGGTCGGCCCCTACTTCTCGGTGGGCACATTATATACGTCTATATCGTAATATAACCTAACCTAACCCATCTAGACCCTCGCTGGTAATGTTTTACAAAATCCCGGTCGTGGCTGCCCGTACTTCTCGGTGGGGACATTATATACGTCTATAACGTTATATATCCTAAC
Organism: Xylocopa violacea; assembly: GCA_963969225.1. Lineage (NCBI taxonomy): Eukaryota > Metazoa > Arthropoda > Insecta > Hymenoptera > Apidae > Xylocopa > Xylocopa violacea. The sequence continues at coordinate 352,903 of CAXAJV010000273.1, read as the reverse complement.
CTACGGGAACCTAACATCTCGGATGTAGTATTTTCCAACATTCCAGGCGGGTCGGCCCATACTTCTCGGTGGGCACACTATATACGTCTATATCGTAATATAACCTAACCTAACCCACCTAGACCCTCGCTGTTAATGTTTTACAAAATCCCGGGCGTGTCTGCCCGTACATCTCGGTGGGGACATTATATACGTCTATAACGTTATATATACTAACCTAAGGGAACCTAACATCTCGGATGTAGTATTTTCCAACATTCCTGGCGGGTCGGCCCCTACTTCTCGGTGGGCACATTATATACGTCTATATCGTAATATAACCTAACATAACCCATCTAGACCCTCGCTGGTAATGTTTTACAAAATCCAGGTCGTGTCGGCCCGTACTTTGCCGTGGGGACATTATATACGTCTATAACTTTATATATCCTAACCTAAGGGAACCTAACATCTCGGATGTAGTATTTTCCAACATTCCTGGCGGGTCGGCCCCTACTTCTCGGTGGGATCATTATATACGTCTATAACGTAATATAACCTAACCTAACCCACCTAGACCCTCGCTGGTAATGTTTCACAGAATCCCGTTGATGTCTTCCTGTACGTCTCGGTGCGGACATTATATACGTCTATAAATTTATATATCCTAACCTTAGGGAACTTAACATCTCGGATGTAGTATTTTCCAACATTCCTGGCGGGTCGGCCCCTACTTCTCGGTGGGCACATTATATACGTCTATATCGTAATATAACCTAACCTAACCCATCTAGACCTTCGCTGGTAATGTTTTACAAAATCCCGGTCGTGGCTGCCCGTACTTCTCGGTGGGGACATTATATACGTCTATAAATTTATATATCCTAACCTAAGGGTACCTAACATCTCGGATGTAGTATTTTCCAACATTCCTGGCGGGTCGGCCCCTACTTCTCGGTGGGTACACTATATACGTCTATAGCGTAATATAACCTAACCTAACCCATCTAGACCCTCGCTGGTAATGTTTTACAAAATCCCGGTCGTGTCTGCCCGTACTTCTCGGTGGGGACATTATATACGTCTATAACGTTATATATCCTAACCTACGGGAACCTAACATCTCGGATGTAGTATTTTCCAACATTCCAGGCGGGTCGGCCCATACTTCTCGGTGGGCACACTATATACGTCTATATCGTAATATAACCTAACCTAACCCATCTAGACCCTCGCTGGTAATGTTTTACAAAATCCCGGGCGTGTCTGCCCGTACATCTCGGTGGGGACATTATATACGTCTATAACGTTATATATACTAACCTAAGGGAACCTAACATCTCGGATGTAGTATTTTCCAACATTCCTGGCGGGTCGGCCCCTACTTCTCGGTGGGCACATTATATACGTCTATATCGTAATATAACCTAACATAACCCATCTAGACCCTCGCTGGTAATGTTTTACAAAATCCAGGTCGTGTCGGCCCGTACTTTGCCGTGGGGACATTATATACGTCTATAACTTTATATATCCTAACCTAAGGGAACCTAACATCTCGGATGTAGTATTTTCCAACATTCCTGGCGGGTCGGCCCCTACTTCTCGGTGGGATCATTATATACGTCTATAACGTAATATAACCTAACCTAACCCACCTAGACCCTCGCTGGTAATGTTTCACAGAATCCCGTTGATGTCTTCCTGTACGTCTCGGTGCGGACATTATATACGTCTATAAATTTATATATCCTAACCTTAGGGAACTTAGCATCTCGGATGTAGTATTTTCCAACATTCCTGGCGGGTCGGCCCCTACTTCTCGGTGGGCACATTATATACGTCTATATCGTAATATAACCTAACCTAACCCATCTAGACCTTCGCTGGTAATGTTTTACAAAATCCCGTTCGCGTCTGCCCGTACTTCTCGGTGGGGACATTATATACGTCTATAACGTTATATATCCTAACCTAAGGGAACCTAACATCTCGTATGTAGTATTTTCCAACATTCCTGGCGGGTCGGCCCCTACTTCTCGTTGGGATCATTATACACGTCTATAACGTAATATAACCTAACCTAACCCATCTAGACCCTCGCTGGTAATGTTTTACAAAATCCCGGTCGTGTCTGCCCGTACTTCTCGGTGGGGACATTATATACGTCTATAACGTTATATATCCTAACCTACGGGAACCTAACATCTCGGATGTAGTATTTTCCAATATTCCAGGCGGGTCGGCCCCTACTTCTCGGTGGGCACACTATATACGTCTATATCGTAATATAACCTAACCTAACCCACCTAGACCCTCGCTGGTAATGTTTTACAAAATCCCGGGCGTGTCTGCCCGTACATCTCGGTGGGGACATTATATACGTCTATAACGTTATATATACTAACCTAAGGGAACCTAACATCTCGGATGTAGTATTTTCCAACATTCCTGGCGGGTCGGCCCCTACTTCTCGGTGGGCACATTATATACGTCTATATCGTAATATAACCTAACATAACCCATCTAGACCCTCGCTGGTAATGTTTTACAAAATCCAGGTCGTGTCGGCCCGTACTTTGCCGTGGGGACATTATATACGTCTATAACTTTATATATCCTAACCTAAGGGAACCTAACATCTCGGATGTAGTATTTTCCAACATTCCTGGCGGGTCGGCCCCTACTTCTCGGTGGGATCATTATATACGTCTATAACGTAATATAACCTAACCTAACCCACCTAGACCCTCGCTGGTAATGTTTCACAGAATCCCGTTGATGTCTTCCTGTGCGTCTCGGTGCGGACATTATATACGTCTATAAATTTATATATCCTAACCTTAGGGAACTTAACATCTCGGATGTAGTATTTTCCAACATTCCTGGCGGGTCGGCCCCTACTTCTCGGTGGGCACATTATATACGTCTATATCGTAATATAACCTAACCTAACCCATCTAGACCCTCGCTGGCAATGTTTTACAAAATCCCGGTCGTGTCTGCCCGTACTTCTCGGTGGGGACATTATATACGTCTATAAATTTATATATCCTAACCTAAGGGTACCTAACATCTCGGATGTAGTATTTTCCAACATTCCTGGCGGGTCGGCACCTACTTCTCGGTGGGTAGACTATATACGTCTATATCGTAATATAACCTAACCTAACCCATCTAGACCCTCGCTGGTAATGTTTTACAAAATCCCGGTCGTGTCTGCCCGTACTTCTAGGTGGGGACATTATATACGTCTATAACGTTATATATCCTAACCTACGGGAACCTAACATCTCGGATGTAGTATTTTCCAACATTCCAGGCGGTTCGGCCCCTACTTCTCGGTGGGCACACTATATACGTCTATATCGTAATATAACCTAACCTAACCCATCTAGACCCTCGCTGGTAATGTTTTACAAAATCCCGGGCGTGTCTGCCCGTACATCTCGGTGGGGACATTATATACGTCTATAACGTTATATATACTAACCTAAGGGAACCTAACATCTCGGATGTAGTATTTTCCAACATTCCTGGCGGGTCGGCCCCTACTTCTCGGTGGGCACATTATATACGTCTATATCGTAATATAACCTAACCTAACCCATCTAGACCCTCGCTGGTAATGTTTTACAAAATCCCAGTCGTGGCTGCCCGTACTTCTCGGTGGGGACATTATATACGTCTATAAATTTATATATCCTAACCTAAGGGTACCTAACATCTCGGATGTAGTATTTTCCAACATTCCTGGCGGGTCGGCCCCTACTTCTCGGTGGGTACACTATATACGTCTATAGCGTAATATAACCTAACCTAACCCATCTAGACCCTCGCTGGTAATGTTTTACAAAATCCCGGTCGTGTCTGCCCGTACTTCTCGGTGGGGACATTATATACGTCTATAACGTTATATATCCTAACCTACGGGAACCTAACATCTCGGATGTAGTATTTTCCAACATTCCAGGCGGGTCGGCCCATACTTCTCGGTGGGCACACTATATACGTCTATATCGTAATATAACCTAACCTAACCCATCTAGACCCTCGCTGGTAATGTTTTACAAAATCCCGGGCGTGTCTGCCCGTACATCTCGGTGGGGACATTATATACGTCTATAACGTTATATATACTAACCTAAGGGAACCTAACATCTCGGATGTAGTATTTTCCAACATTCCTGGCGGGTCGGCCCCTACTTCTCGGTGGGCACATTATATACGTCTATATCGTAATATAACCTAACATAACCCATCTAGACCCTCGCTGGTAATGTTTTACAAAATCCAGGTCGTGTCGGCCCGTACTTTGCCGTGGGGACATTATATACGTCTATAACTTTATATATCCTAACCTAAGGGAACCTAACATCTCGGATGTAGTATTTTCCAACATTCCTGGCGGGTCGGCCCCTACTTCTCGGTGGGATCATTATATACGTCTATAACGTAATATAACCTAACCTAACCCACCTAGACCCTCGCTGGTAATGTTTCACAGAATCCCGTTGATGTCTTCCTGTACGTCTCGGTGCGGACATTATATACGTCTATAAATTTATATATCCTAACCTTAGGGAACTTAACATCTCGGATGTAGTATTTTCCAACATTCCTGGCGGGTCGGCCCCTGCTTCTCGGTGGGCACATTATATACGTCTATATCGTAATATAACCTAACCTAACCCATCTAGACCTTCGCTGGTAATGTTTTACAAAATCCCGTTCGCGTCTGCCCGTACTTCTCGGTGGGGACATTATATACGTCTATAACGTTATATATCCTAACCTAAGGGAACCTAACATCTCGTATGTAGTATTTTCCAACATTCCTGGCGGGTCGGCCCCTACTTCTCGTTGGGATCATTATACACGTCTATAACGTAATATAACCTAACCTAACCCATCTAGACCCTCGCTGGTAATGTTTTACAAAATCCCGGTCGTGTCTGCCCGTACTTCTCGGTGGGGACATTATATACGTCTATAACGTTATATATCCTAACCTACGGGAACCTAACATCTCGGATGTAGTATTTTCCAACATTCCAGGCGGGCGGCCCCTACTTCTCGGTGGGCACACTATATACGTCTATATCGTAATATAACCTAACCTAACCCACCTAGACCCTCGCTGGTATTGTTTCATAGAATCCCGTTCATGTCTTCCTGTACGTCTCGGTGCGGACATTATATACGTCTATAAATTTATATATTCTAACCTAAGGGAACCTAACATCTCGGATGTAGTATTTTCCAACATTCCTGGCGTGTCGGCCCCTACTTCTCGGTGGGCACACTATATACGTCTATATCGTAATATAACCTAACCTAACCCATCTAGACCCTCGCTGGTAATGTTTTACAAAATCCCGGTCGTGTCGGCCCGTACTTTGCCGTGGGGACATTATATACGTCTATAACGTTATATATCCTAACCTACGGGAACCTAACATCTCGGATGTAGTATTTTCCAACATTCCAGGCGGGTCGGCCCCTACTTCTCGGTGGGCACACTATATACGTCTATATCGTAATATAACCTAACCTAACCCATCTAGACTCTCGCTGGTAATGTTTTACAAAATCCCGGGCGTGTCTGCCCGTACTTCTCGGTGGGGACATTATATACGTCTATAACGTTATATATACTAACCTAAGGGAACCTAACATCTCGGATGTAGTATTTTCCAACATTCCTGGCGGGTCGGCCCCTACTTCTCGGTGGGCACATTATATACGTCTATATCGTAATATAACCTAACATAACCCATCTAGACCCTCGCTGGTAATGTTTTACAAAATCCAGGTCGTGTCGGCCCGTACTTTGCCGTGGGGACATTATATACGTCTATAACGTTATATATCCTAACCTAAGGGAACCTAACATCTCGGATGTAGTATTTTCCAACATTCCTGGCGGGTCGGCCCCTACTTCTCGGTGGGATCATTATATACGTCTATAACGTAATATAACCTAACCTAACACACCTGGACCCTCGCTGGTAATGTTTTACAAAATCCCAGTCGTGTCTGCCCGTACTTCTCGGTGGGGACATTATATACGTCTATAACGTTATATATACTAACCTAAGGGAACCTAACATCTCGGGTGTAGTATTTTCCAACATTCCTGGCGGGTCGGCCCCTACTTCTCGGTGGGCACATTATATACGTCTATATCGTAATATAACCTAACCTAACCCATCTAGACCTTCGCTGGTAATGTTTTACAAAATCCCGTTCGCGTCTGCCCGTACTTCTCGGTGGGGACATTATATACGTCTATAACGTTATATATACTAACCTAAGGGAACCTAACATCTCGGATGTAGTATTTTCCAACATTCCTGGCGGGTCGGCCCCTACTTCTCGGTGGGCACACTATATACGTCTATATCGTAATATAACCTAACCTAACCCATCTAGACCCTCGCTGGTAATGTTTTACAAAATCCCGGTCGTGTCGGCCCGTACTTTGCCGTGGGGACATTATATACGTCTATAACGTTATATATCCTAACCTACGGGAACCTAACATCTCGGATGTAGTATTTTCCAACATTCCAGGCGGGTCGGCCCCTACTTCTCGGTGGGCACACTATATACGTCTATATCGTAATATAACCTAACATAACCCATCTAGACCCTCGCTGGTAATGTTTTACAAAATCCAGGTCGCGTCGGCCCGTACTTTGCCGTGGGGACATTATATACGTCTATAACTTTATATATCCTAACCTAAGGGAACCTAACATCTCGGATGTAGTATTTTCCAACATTCCTGGCGGGTCGGCCCCTACTTCTCGGTGGGCACATTATATACGTCTATATCGTAATATAACCTAACATAACCCATCTAGACCCTCGCTGGTAATGTTTTACAAAATCCAGGTCGTGTCGGCCCGTACTTTGCCGTGGGGACATTATATACGTCTATAACTTTATATATCCTAACCTAAGGGAACCTAACATCTCGGATGTAGTATTTTCCAACATTCCTGGCGGGTCGGCCCCTACTTCTCGGTGGGATCATTATATACGTCTATAACGTAATATAACCTAACCTAACCCACCTAGACCCTCGCTGGTAATGTTTCACAGAATCCCGTTGATGTCTTCCTGTGCGTCTCGGTGCGGACATTATATACGTCTATAAATTTATATATCCTAACCTTAGGGAACTTAACATCTCGGATGTAGTATTTTCCAACATTCCTGGCGGGTCGGCCCCTACTTCTCGGTGGGCACATTATATACGTCTATATCGTAATATAACCTAACCTAACCCATCTAGACCCTCGCTGGCAATGTTTTACAAAATCCCGGTCGTGTCTGCCCGTACTTCTCGGTGGGGACATTATATACGTCTATAAATTTATATATCCTAACCTAAGGGTACCTAACATCTCGGATGTAGTATTTTCCAACATTCCTGGCGGGTCGGCACCTACTTCTCGGTGGGTAGACTATATACGTCTATATCGTAATATAACCTAACCTAACCCATCTAGACCCTCGCTGGTAATGTTTTACAAAATCCCGGTCGTGTCTGCCCGTACTTCTAGGTGGGGACATTATATACGTCTATAACGTTATATATCCTAACCTACGGGAACCTAACATCTCGGATGTAGTATTTTCCAACATTCCAGGCGGGTCGGCCCCTACTTCTCGGTGGGCACACTATATACGTCTATATCGTAATATAACCTAACCTAACCCATCTAGACCCTCGCTGGTAATGTTTTACAAAATCCCGGGCGTGTCTGCCCGTACATCTCGGTGGGGACATTATATACGTCTATAACGTTATATATACTAACCTAAGGGAACCTAACATCTCGGATGTAGTATTTTCCAACATTCCTGGCGGGTCGGCCCCTACTTCTCGGTGGGCACATTATATACGTCTATATCGTAATATAACCTAACCTAACCCATCTAGACCCTCGCTGGTAATGTTTTACAAAATCCCGGTCGTGGCTGCCCGTACTTCTCGGTGGGGAAATTATATACGTCTATAACGTTATATATCCTAACCTACGGGAACCTAACATCTCGGATGTAGTATTTTCCAACATTCCAGGCGGGTCGGCCCATACTTCTCGGTGGGCACACTATATACGTCTATATCGTAATATAACCTAACCTAACCCACCTAGACCCTCGCTGGTAATGTTTTACAAAATCCCGGGCGTGTCTGCCCGTACATCTCGGTGGGGACATTATATACGTCTATAACGTTATATATACTAACCTAAGGGAACCTAACATCTCGGATGTAGTATTTTCCAACATTCCTGGCGGGTCGGCCCCTACTTCTCGGTGGGCACATTATATACGTCTATATCGTAATATAACCTAACATAACCCATCTAGACCCTCGCTGGTAATGTTTTACAAAATCCAGGTCGTGTCGGCCCGTACTTTGCCGTGGGGACATTATATACGTCTATAACTTTATATATCCTAACCTAAGGGAACCTAACATCTCGGATGTAGTATTTTCCAACATTCCTGGCGGGTCGGCCCCTACTTCTCGGTGGGATCATTATATACGTCTATAACGTAATATAACCTAACCTAACCCACCTAGACCCTCGCTGGTAATGTTTCACAGAATCCCGTTGATGTCTTCCTGTACGTCTCGGTGCGGACATTATATACGTCTATAAATTTATATATCCTAACCTTAGGGAACTTAACATCTCGGATGTAGTATTTTCCAACATTCCTGGCGGGTCGGCCCCTACTTCTCGGTGGGCACATTATATACGTCTATATCGTAATATAACCTAACCTAACCCATCTAGACCTTCGCTGGTAATGTTTTACAAAATCCCGTTCGCGTCAGCCCGTACTTCTCGGTGGGGACATTATATACGTCTATAACGTTATATATCCTGACCTAAGGCAACTTAACATCTCGGATGTAGAATTTTCAAACATTTCTGGCGGGTGGGTCCCTACTTCTCGGTGGGCACATTATATACGTCTATAACGTAATATAACCTAACCTAACCCACCTAGACCCTCGCTGGTATTGTTTCATAGAATCCCGTTCATGTCTTCCTGTACGTCTCGGTGCGGACATTATATACGTCTATAAATTTATATATTCTAACCTAAGGGAACCTAACATCTCGGATGTAGTATTTTCCAACATTCCTGGCGTGTCGGCCCCTACTTCTCGGTGGGCACACTATATACGTCTATATCGTAATATAACCTAACCTAACCCATCTAGACCCTCGCTGGTAATGTTTTACAAAATCCCGGTCGTGTCGGCCCGTACTTTGCCGTGGGGACATTATATACGTCTATAACGTTATATATCCTAACCTAAGGGAACCTAACATCTCGGATGTAGTATTTTCCAGCATTCCAGGCGGGTCGGCCCCTACTTCTCGGTGGGAACATTATATACGTCTATAACGTAATATAACCTAACCTAACCCACCTAGACCCTCGCTTGTAATGTTTCACAGAATCCCGTTCATGTCTTCCCGTACGTCTCGGTGCGGACATTATATACGTCTATAACGTTATATATCCTAACCTGAGGGAACCTAACATCTCGTATGTAGTATTTTCCAATATTCCTGGCGGGTCGGCCCCTACTTCTCGGTGGGATCATTATATACGTCTATATCGTAATATAACCTAACCTAACCCATCTAGACCCTCGCTGGTAATGTCTTACAAAATCCCGGTCGTGTCTGCCCGTACTTCCCGGTGGGGACATTATATACGTCTATAACGTTATATATCCTAACCTACGGGAACCTAACATCTCGGATGTAGTATTTTCCAACATTCCAGGCGGGTCGGCCCCTACTTCTCGGTGGGCACACTATATACGTCTATATCGTAATATAACCTAACCTAACCCATCTAGACCCTCGCTGGTAATGTTTTACAAAATCCCGGGCGTGTCTGCCCGTACTTCTCGGTGGGGACATTATATACGTCTATAACGTTATATATACTAACCTAAGGGAACCTAACATCTCGGATGTAGTATTTTCCAACATTCCTGGCGGGTCGGCCCCTACTTCTCGGTGGGCACATTATATACGTCTATATCGTAATATAACCTAACATAACCCATCTAGACCCTCGCTGGTAATGTTTTACAAAATCCAGGTCGTGTCGGCCCGTACTTTGCCGTGGGGACATTATATACGTCTATAACGTTATATATCCTAACCTAAGGGAACCTAACATCTCGGATGTAGTATTTTCCAACATTCCTGGCGGGTCGGCCCCTACTTCTCGGTGGGATCATTATATACGTCTATAACGTAATATAACCTAACCTAACACACCTAGACCCTCGCTGGTAATGTTTTACAAAATCCCAGTCGTGTCTGCCCGTACTTCTCGGTGGGGACATTATATACGTCTATAACGTTATATATACTAACCTAAGGGAACCTAACATCTCGGGTGTAGTATTTTCCAACATTCCTGGCGGGTCGGCCCCTACTTCTCGGTGGGATCATTATATACGTCTATAACGTAATATAACCTAACCTAACACACCTAGACCCTCGCTGGTAATATTTTACAAAATCCCAGTCGTGTCTGCCCGTACTTCTCGGTGGGGACATTATATACGTCTATAACGTTATATATACTAACCTAAGGGAACCTAACATCTCGGGTGTAGTATTTTCCAACATTCCTGGCGGGTCGGCCCCTACTTCTCGGTGGGCACATTATATACGTCTGTATCGTAATATAACCTAACCTAACCCATCTGGACCCTCGCTGGTAATGTTTTACAAAATCCCGGTCGTGTCGGACCGTACTTTGCCGTGGGGACATTATATACGTCTATAACGTTATATACCCTAACCTAAGGGAACCTAACATCTCGGATGTAGTATTTTCCAACATTCCAGGCGGGTCGGGCCATACTTCTCGGTGGGCTCACTATATACGTCTATATCGTAATATAACCTAACCTAACCCATCTAGACCCTCGCTGGTAATGTTTTACAAAATCCCGGTCGTGTCTGCCCGTACTTCTCGGTGGGGACATTCTATACGTCTATAACGTTATATATACTAACCTAAGGGAACCTAACATCTCGGATGTAGTATTTTCCAACATTCCTGGCGGGTCGGCCCCTACTTCTCGGTGGGCACATTATATACGTCTATATCGTAATATAACCTAACCTAACCCATCTAGACCCTCGCTGGTAATGTTTTATAAAATCCAGGACGTGTCGGCCCGTACTTTGCCGTGGGGACATTATATACGTCTATAACGTTATATATCCTAACCTAAGGGAACCTAACATCTCGGATGTAGTATTTTCCAACATTCCAGGCGGGTCGGCCCCTACTTCCCGGTGGGATCATTATATACGTCTATAACGTAATATAACCTAACTTAACACATCTAGCCCCTAGCTGGGAATGTTTTACAGAATCCCCGTCGTGTCGTTCCGTACGTCTCGGTGCGGAAATTATATACGTCTATAACGTTATATATCCTAACCTAAGGCCACTTAACATCTCGGATGTAGAATTTTCCAACATTTCTGGCGGGTCGGCCCCTACTTCTCGGTGGGAACATTATATACGTCTATAACGTAATATAACCTAACCTAACCCACCTTGACCCTCGCTGGTAATGTGTTACAAAATCCCAGTCGTGTCGGCCCGTACTTCTCGGTGGGCACATTATATACGTCTATATCGTAATATAACCTAACCTAACCCATCTAGACCTTCGCTGGTAATGTTTTACAAAATCCCGTTCGCGTCTGCCCGTACTTCTCGGTGGGGGCATTATATACGTCTATAACGTTATATATCCTAACCTAAGGGAACTTAACATCTCGTATGTAGTATTTTCCAACATTCCTGGCGGGTCGGCCCCTACTTCTCGGTGGGATCATTATATACGTCTATAACGTAATATAACCTAACCTAACCCACCTAGACCCTCGCTGGTATTGTTTCATAAAATCCCGTTCATGTCTTCCTGTACGTCTCGGTGCGGACATTATATACGTCTATAAATTTATATATTCTAACCTAAGGGAACTTAACATCTCGGATGTAGTATTTTCCAACATTCCTGGCGTGTCGGCCCCTACTTCTCGGTGGGCACACTATATACGTCTATATCGTAATATAACCTAACCTAACCCATCTAGACCCTCGCTGGTAATGTTTTACAAAATCCCGGTCGTGTCGGCCCGTACTTTGCCGTGGGGACATTATATACGTCTATAACGTTATATATCCTAACCTAAGGGAACCTAACATCTCGGATGTAGTATTTTCCAACATTCCAGGCGGGTCGGCCCCTACTTCTCGGTGGGAACATTATATACGTCTATAACGTAATATAACCTAACCTAACCCACCTAGACCCTCGCTGGTAATGTTTCACAGAATCCCGTTCATGTCTTCCCGTACGTCTCGGTGCGGACATTATATACGTCTATAACGTTATATATCCTAACCTGAGGGAACCTAACATCTCGTATGTAGTATTTTCCAATATTCCTGGCGGGTCGGCCCCTACTTCTCGGTGGGATCATTATATACGTCTATATCGTAATATAACCTAACCTAACCCATCTAGACCCTCGCTGGTAATGTCTTACAAAATCCCGGTCGTGTCTGCCCGTACTTCCCGGTGGGGACATTATATACGTCTATAACGTTATATATCCCTACCTACGGGAACCTAACATCTCGGATGTAGTATTTTCCAACATTCCAGGCGGGTCGGCCCCTACTTCTCGGTGGGCACACTATATACGTCTATATCGTAATATAACCTAACCTAACCCATCTAGACCCTCGCTGGTAATGTTTTACAAAATCCCGGGCGTGTCTGCCCGTACTTCTCGGTGGGGACATTATATACGTCTATAACGTTATATATACTAACCTAAGGGAACCTAACATCTCGGATGTAGTATTTTCCAACATTCCTGGCGGGTCGGCCCCTACTTCTCGGTGGGCACATTATATACGTCTATATCGTAATATAACCTAACATAACCCATCTAGACCCTCGCTGGTAATGTTTTACAAAATCCAGGTCGTGTCGGCCCGTACTTTGCCGTGGGGACATTATATACGTCTATAACGTTATATATCCTATCCTAAGGGAACCTAACATCTCGGATGTAGTATTTTCCAACATTCCTGGCGGGTCGGCCCCTACTTCTCGGTGGGATCATTATATACGTCTATAACGTAATATAACCTAACCTAACACACCTAGACCCTCGCTGGTAATGTTTTACAAAATCCCAGTCGTGTCTGCCCGTACTTCTCGGTGGGGACATTATATACGTCTATAACGTTATATATACTAACCTAAGGGAACCTAACATCTCGGGTGTAGTATTTTCCAACATTCCTGGCGGGTCGGCCCCTACTTCTCGGTGGGATCATTATATACGTCTATAACGTAATATAACCTAACCTAACACACCTAGACCCTCGCTGGTAATATTTTACAAAATCCCAGTCGTGTCTGCCCGTACTTCTCGGTGGGGACATTATATACGTCTATAACGTTATATATACTAACCTAAGGGAACCTAACATCTCGGGTGTAGTATTTTCCAACATTCCTGGCGGGTCGGCCCCTACTTCTCGGTGGGCACATTATATACGTCTGTATCGTAATATAACCTAACCTAACCCATCTGGACCCTCGCTGGTAATGTTTTACAAAATCCCGGTCGTGTCGGACCGTACTTTGCCGTGGGGACATTATATACGTCTATAACGTTATATACCCTAACCTAAGGGAACCTAACATCTCGGATGTAGTATTTTCCAACATTCCAGGCGGGTCGGGCCATACTTCTCGGTGGGCTCACTATATACGTCTATATCGTAATATAACCTAACCTAACCCATCTAGACCCTCGCTGGTAATGTTTTACAAAATCCCGGTCGTGTCTGCCCGTACTTCTCGGTGGGGACATTCTATACGTCTATAACGTTATATATACTAACCTAAGGGAACCTAACATCTCGGATGTAGTATTTTCCAACATTCCTGGCGGGTCGGCCCCTACTTCTCGGTGGGCACATTATATACGTCTATATCGTAATATAACCTAACCTAACCCATCTAGACCCTCGCTGGTAATGTTTTATAAAATCCAGGACGTGTCGGCCCGTACTTTGCCGTGGGGACATTATATACGTCTATAACGTTATATATCCTAACCTAAGGGAACCTAACATCTCGGATGTAGTATTTTCCAACATTCCAGGCGGGTCGGCCCCTACTTCCCGGTGGGATCATTATATACGTCTATAACGTAATATAACCTAACTTAACACATCTAGCCCCTAGCTGGGAATGTTTTACAGAATCCCCGTCGTGTCGTTCCGTACGTCTCGGTGCGGAAATTATATACGTCTATAACGTTATATATCCTAACCTAAGGCCACTTAACATCTCGGATGTAGAATTTTCCAACATTTCTGGCGGGTCGGCCCCTACTTCTCGGTGGGAACATTATATACGTCTATAACGTAATATAACCTAACCTAACCCACCTTGACCCTCGCTGGTAATGTGTTACAAAATCCCAGTCGTGTCGGCCCGTACTTCTCGGTGGGCACATAATATACGTCTATATCGTAATATAACCTAACCTAACCCATCTAGACCTTCGCTGGTAATGTTTTACAAAATCCCGTTCGCGTCTGCCCGTACTTCTCGGTGGGGGCATTATATACGTCTATAACGTTATATATCCTAACCTAAGGGAACTTAACATCTCGTATGTAGTATTTTCCAACATTCCTGGCGGGTCGGCCCCTACTTCTCGGTGGGATCATTATATACGTCTATAACGTAATATAACCTAACCTAACCCACCTAGACCCTCGCTGGTATTGTTTCACAGAATCCCGTTCATGTCTTCCCGTACGTCTCGGTGCGGACATTATATACGTTAATAAATTTATATATCCTAACCTAAGGGAACCTAACATCTCGGATGTAGTATTTTTCAACATACCTGGCGGGTCGGCCCCTACTTCTCGGTGGGCACATTATATACGTCTATATCGTAATATAACCTAACCTAACCCATCTAGACCCTCGTTGGTAATGTTTTACAAAATCCCGGTCGTGTCGGCCCGTACATCTCGGTGAGGACATTATATACGTCTATAACGTTATATATCCTAACCTAAGGGAACCTAACATCTCGGATGTAGTATTTTCCAATATTCCTGGCGGGTCGGCCCCTACTTCTCGGTGGGGACATTATATACGTCTATATCGTAATATAACCTAACCTAACCCACCTAGACCCTCGCTGGTAATGTTTCACAGAATCCCGTTCATGTCTTCCCGTACGTCTCGGTGCGGACATTATATACGTCTATAACGTTATATATCCTAACCTGAGGGAACCTAACATCGCGGATGTAGTATTTTCCAACATTCCTGGCGGGTCGGCCCCTACTTCTAGGTGGGCACATTATATACGTCTATATCGTAATATAACCTAACCTAACCCATCTAGACCCTCGCTGGTAATGTTTTACAAAATCCCGGTCGTGTCGGCCCGTACTTTTCCGTGGGGACCTCATATACGTCTATAACTTTATATATCCTAACCTGAGGGAACCTAACATCTCGGATGTAGTATTTTCCAACATTCCTGGCGGGTCGGCCCCTACTTCTCGGTGGTCACATTATATACGTCTATATCGTAATATAACCTGACCTAACCCATCTAGACCCTCGCTGGTAATGATTTACAAAATCCCGGTCGTGTCGGACCGTACATCTCGGTGAGGACATTATATACGTCTATAACGTTATATATCCTAACCTAAGTGAACCTAACATCTCGGATGTAGTATTTTCCAACATTCCGGGCGGGTCGGCCCCTACTTCTCGGTGGGCACATTATATACGTCTATATCGTAGTATAACCTAACCTAACCCATCTAGACCCTCGTTGGTAATGTTTTTCAAAATCCCGGTCGTGTCGGCCCGTACATCTCGGTGAGGACATTATATACGTCTATAACGTTATATATCCTAACCTAAGGGAACCTAACATCTCGGATGTAGTATTTCACAACATTCCTGGCGGGTCGGCTCCAATTCTCGGTGGGATCATTATATATGTCTATAATGTAATATAACCTAACGTAACACATCTAGCCCCTAGCTGGGAATGTTTTACAGAATCCCGTTCGGGTCGTCCCGTACGTCTCGGTGCGGATATTATATACGTCTATAACGTTATATATCCTGACCTAAGGCAACTTAACATCTCGGATGTAGAATTTTCAAACATTTCTGGCGGGTGGGTCCCTACTTCTCGGTGGGCACATTATATACGTCTATATCGTAATATAACCTAACCTAACCCATCTAGACCCTCGCTGGTAATGTTTTACAAAATCCCGGTCGTGTCGGCCCGTACGTCTCGGTGCGGACATTATATACGTCTATAACGTTATATATCCTAACCTGAGGGAACCTAACATCTCGGATGTAGTATTTTCCAACATTCCTGGTGGGTCGGCCCCTACTTCTAGGTGGGCACATTATATACGTCTATATCGTAATATAACCTAACCTAACCCATCTAGACCCTCGCTGGTAATGTTTTACATAATCCCGGTCGTGTCGGACCGTACATCTCGGTGAGGACATTATATACGTCTATAACATTATATATCCTAACCTAAGGGAACCTAACATCTCGGATGTAGTATTTTCCAACATTCCTGGAGGGTCGGCCCCTACTTCTCGGTGGGGACATTATATACGTCTATATCGTAATATAACCTAACCTAACCCACCTAGACCCTCGCTGGTAATGTTTCACAGAATCCCGTTCATGTCTTCCCGGACGTCTCGGTGCGGACATTATATACGTCTATAATTTTATATATCCTAACCTAAGGGAACCTAACCTCTCCCGATGTAGTATTTCACAACATTCCTGGCGGGTCGGCGCCAATTCTCGGTGGGATCATTATATATGTCTATAATGTAATATAACCTAACGTAACACATCTAGCCCCTAGCTGGGAATGTTTTACAGAATCCCGTTCGTGTCGTCCCGTACGTCTCGGTGCGGATATTATATACGTCTATAACGTTATATATCCTGACCTAAGGCAACTTAACATCTCGGATGTAGAATTTTCCAACATTTCTGCGGGTGGGCCCCTACTTCTCGGTGGGCACATTATATACGTCTATATCGTTATATAACCTAACCTAACCCATCTAGACCCTCGCTGGTAATGTTTTACAAAATCCCGGTCGTGTCGGCCCGTACATCTCGGTGAGGACATTATATACGTCTATAACGTTATATATCCTAACCTAAGGGAACCTAACATCTCGGAAGTAGTATTTTCCAACATTCCTGGCGGGTCGGCCCCTACTTCTCGGTGGGCACATTATATACGTCTATATCGTAATATAACCTAACCTAACCCATCTAGACCCTCGCTGGTAATGTTTTACAAAATCCCGGTCGTGTCGGCCCGTACATCTCGGTGAGGACATTATATACGTCTATAACGTTATATATCCTAACCTAAGGGAACTTAACATCTCGGATGTAGTATTTCACAACATTCCTGGCGGGTCGGCGCCACTTCTCGGTGGGATCATTATATACGTCTATAACGTAATATAACCTAACGTAACACATCTAGCCCCTAGCTGGGAATGTTTTACAGAATCCCGTTCGTGTCGTCCCGTACGTCTCGGTGCGGACATTATATACGTCTATAACTTTATATATCCTAACCTAAGGCAACTTAACATCTCGGATGTAGAATTTTCCAACATTTCTGGCGGGTCGGCCCCTACTTCTCGGTGGGCACAATTATATACGTCTATATCGTAATATAACCTAACCTAACCCATCTAGACCCTCGCTGGTAATGTTTTACAAAATCCCGGTCGTGTCGGCCCGTACGTCTCGGTGCGGACATTATATACGTCTATTACGTTATATATCCTAACCTAAGTGAACCTAACATCTCGGATGTAGTATTTTCCAACATTCCTGGCGGGTCGGACCCTACTTCTCGGTGGGCACATTATATACGTCTATATCGTAATATAACCTAACCTAACCCATCTAGACCCTCGTTGGTAATGTTTTACAAAATCCCGGTCGTGTCGGCCCGTACATCTCGGTGAGGACATTATATACGTCTATAACGTTATATATCCTAACCTAAGGGAACCTAACATCTCGGATGTAGTATTTTCCAATATTCCTGGCGGGTCGGCCCCTACTTCTCGGTGGGGACATTATATACGTCTATATCGTAATATAACCTAACCTAACCCACCTAGACCCTCGCTGGTAATGTTTCACAGAATCCCGTTCATGTCTTCCCGTACGTCTCGGTGCGGACATTATATACGTCTATAAATTTATATATCCTAACCTAAGGGAACCTAACATCTCGGATGTAGTATTTCACAACATTCCTGGCGGGTCGGCGCCAATTCTCGGTGGGATCATTATATATGTCTATAATGTAATATAACCTAACGTAACACATCTAGCCCCTAGCTGGGAATGTTTTACAGAATCCCGTTCGTGTCGTTCCGTACGTCTCGGTGCGGATATTATATACGTCTATAACGTTATATATCCTGACCTAAGGCAACTTAACATCTCGGATGTAGAATTTTCCAACATTTCTGGCGGGTGAGCCCCTACTTCTCGGTGGGCACATTATATACGTCTATATCGTAATATAACCTAACCTAACCCATCTAGACCCTCGCTGGTAATGTTTTACAAAATCCCGGTCGTGTCGTCCCGTACGTCTCGGTGCGGACATTGTATAGGTCTATAACTTTATATATCCTAACCTAAGGCAACTTAACATCTCGGATGTAGAATTTTCCAACATTTCTGGCGGGTCGTGCCCTACTTCTCGGTGGGCACAATTATATACGTCTATATCGTAATATAACCTAACCTAACCCATCTAGACCCTCACTGGTAATGTTTTACAAAATCCCGGTCGGGTCGGCCCGTACGTCTCGGTGCGGACATTATATACGTCTATTACGTTATATATCCTAACCTAAGTGAACCTAACATCTCGGATGTAGTATTTTCCAACATTCCTGGCGGGACGGACCCTACTTCTCGGTGGGCACATTATATACATCTATATCGTAATATAACCTAACCTAACCCATCTAGACCCTCGTTGGTAATGTTTTACAAAATCCCGGTTGTGTCGGCCCGTACATCTCGGTGAGGACATTATATACGTCTATAACGTTATATATCCTAACCTAAGGGAACCTAACATCTCGGATGTAGTATTTTCCAAAATTCCTGGCGGGTCGGCCCCTACTTCTCGGTGGGGACATTATATACGTCTATATCGTAATATAACCTAACCTAACCCACCTAGACCCTCGCTGGTAATGTTTCACAGAATCCCGTTCATGTCTTCCCGTACTTCTCGGTGCGGACATTATATACGTCTATAAATTTATATATCCTAACCTAAGGGAACCTAACATCTCGGATGTAGTATTTCACAACATTCCTGGCGGGTCGGCGCCAATTCTCGGTGGGATCATTATATATGTCTATAATGTAATATAACCTAACGTAACACATCTAGCCCCTAGCTGGGAATGTTTTACAGAATCCCGTTCGTGTCGTCCCGTACGTCTCGGTGCGGATATTATATACGTCTATAACGTTATATATCCTGACCTAAGGCAACTTAACATCTCGGATGTAGAATTTTCCAACATTTCTGGCGGGTGGGCCCCTACTTCTCGGTGGGCACATTATATACGTCTATATCGTAATATAACCTAACCTAACCCATCTAGACCCTCGCTGGTAATGTTTTACAAAATCCCGGTCGTGTCGGCCCGTACATCTCTGTGAGGACATTATATACGTCTATAACGTTATATATCCTAACCTAAGAGAACCTAACATCTCGGATGTAGTATTTCACAACATTCCTGGCGGGTCGGCTCCAATTCTCGGTGGGATCATTATATATGTCTATAATGTAATATAACCTAACGTAACACATCTAGCCCCTAGCTGGGAATGTTTTACAGAATCCCGTTCGGGTCGTCCCGTACGTCTTGGTGCGGATATTATATATGTCTATAACGTTATATATCCTGACCTAAGGCAACTTAACATCTCGGATGTAGAATTTTCAAACATTTCTGGCGGGTGGGTCCCTACTTCTCGGTGGGCACATTATATACGTCTATATCGTAATATAACCTAACCTAACCCATCTAGACCCTCGCTGGTAATGTTTTACAAAATCCCGGTCGTGTCGGCCCGTACGTCTCGGTGCGGACATTATATACGTCTATAACGTTATATATCCTAACCTGAGGGAACCTAACATCTCGGATGTAGTATTTTCCAACATTCCTGGCGGGTCGGCCCCTACTTCTCGGTGGGCACATTATATACGTCTATATCGTAATATAACCTAACCTAACCCATCTAGACCCTCGCTGGTAATGTTTTACATAATCCCGGTCGTGTCGGACCGTACATCTCGGTGAGGACATTATATACGTCTATAACATTATATATCCTAACCTAAGGGAACCTAACATCTCGGATGTAGTATTTTCCAACATTCCTGGAGGGTCGGCCCCTACTTCTCGGTGGGGACATTATATACGTCTATATCGTAATATAACCTAACCTAACCCACCTAGACCCTCGCTGGTAATGTTTCACAGAATCCCGTTCATGTCTTCCCGGAAGTCTCGGTGCGGACATTATATACGTCTATAATTTTATATATCCTAACCTAAGGGAACCTAACCTCTCCCGATGTAGTATTTCACAACATTCCTGGCGGGTCGGCGCCAATTCTCGGTGGGATCATTATATATGTCTATAATGTAATATAACCTAACGTAACACATCTAGCCCCTAGCTGGGAATGTTTTACAGAATCCCGTTCGTGTCGTCCCGTACGTCTCGGTGCGGATATTATATACGTCTATAACGTTATATATCCTGACCTAAGGCAACTTAACATCTCGGATGTAGAATTTTCCAACATTTCTGGCGGGTGGGCCCCTACTTCTCGGTGGGCACATTATATACGTCTATATCGTTATATAACCTAACCTAACCCATCTAGACCCTCGCTGGTAATGTTTTACAAAATCCCGGTCGTGTCGGCCCGTACATCTCGGTGAGGACATTATATACGTCTATAACGTTATATATCCTAACCTAAGGGAACCTAACATCTCGGATGTAGTATTTCACAACATTCCTGGCGGGTCGGCGCCACTTCTCGGTGGGATCATTATATACGTCTATAACGTAATATAACCTAACGTAACACATCTAGCCCCTAGCTGGGAATGTTTTACAGAATCCCGTTCGTGTCGTCCCGTACGTCTCGGTGCGGACATTATATACGTCTATAACTTTATATATCCTAACCTAAGGCAACTTAACATCTCGGATGTAGAATTTTCCAACATTTCTGGCGGGTCGGCCCCTACTTCTCGGTGGGCACAATTATATACGTCTATATCGTAATATAACCTAACCTAACCCATCTAGACCCTCGCTGGTAATGTTTTACAAAATCCGGGTCGTGTCGGCCCGTACGTCTCGGTGCGGACATTATATACGTCTATTACGTTATATATCCTAACCTAAGTGAACCTAACATCTCGGATGTAGTATTTTCCAACATTCCTGGCGGGTCGGACCCTACTTCTCGGTGGGCACATTATATACGTCTATATCGTAATATAACCTAACCTAACCCATCTAGACCCTCGTTGGTAATGTTTTACAAAATCCCGGTCGTGTCGGCCCGTACATCTCGGTGAGGACATTATATACGTCTATAACGTTATATATCCTAACCTAAGGGAACCTAACATCTCGGATGTAGTATTTTCCAATATTCCTGGCGGGTCGGCCCCTACTTCTCGGTGGGGACATTATATACGTCTATATCGTAATATAACCTAACCTAACCCACCTAGACCCTCGCTGGTAATGTTTCACAGAATCCCGTTCATGTCTTCCCGTACGTCTCGGTGCGGACATTATATACGTCTATAAATTTATATATCCTAACCTAAGGGAACCTAACATCTCGGATGTAGTATTTCACAACATTCCTGGCGGGTCGGCGCCAATTCTCGGTGGGATCATTATATATGTCTATAATGTAATATAACCTAACGTAACACATCTAGCCCCTAGCTGGGAATGTTTTACAGAATCCCGTTCGTGTCGTTCCGTACGTCTCGGTGCGGATATTATATACGTCTATAACGTTATATATCCTGACCTAAGGCAACTTAACATCTCGGATGTAGAATTTTCCAACATTTCTGGCGGGTGAGCCCCTACTTCTCGGTGGGCACATTATATACGTCTATATCGTAATATAACCTAACCTAACCCATCTAGACCCTCGCTGGTAATGTTTTACAAAATCCCGGTCGTGTCGGCCCGTACGTCTCGGTGCGGACATTATATACGTCTATAACGTTATATATCCTAACCTGAGGGAACCTAACATCTCGGATGTAGTATTTTCCAACATTCCTGGCGGGTCGGCCCCTACTTCTAGGTGGGCACATTATATACGTCTATATCGTAATATAACCTAACCTAACCCATCTAGACCCTCGTTGGTAATGTTTTACAAAATCCCGGTCGTGTCGGCCCGTACATCTCGGTGAGGACATTATATACGTCTATAACGTTATATATCCTAACCTAAGGGAACCTAACATCTCGGATGTAGTATTTTCCAATATTCCTGGCGGGTCGGCCCCTACTTCTCGGTGGGGACATTATATACGTCTATATCGTAATATAACCTAACCTAACCCACCTAGACCCTCGCTGGTAATGTTTCACAGAATCCCGTTCATGTCTTCCCGGAAGTCTCGGTGCGGACATTATATACGTCTATAATTTTATATATCCTAACCTAAGGGAACCTAACCTCTCCCGATGTAGTATTTCACAACATTCCTGGCGGGTCGGCGCCAATTCTCGGTGGGATCATTATATATGTCTATAATGTAATATAACCTAACGTAACACATCTAGCCCCTAGCTGGGAATGTTTTACAGAATCCCGTTCGTGTCGTCCCGTACGTCTCGGTGCGGATATTATATACGTCTATAACGTTATATATCCTGACCTAAGGCAACTTAACATCTCGGATGTAGAATTTTCCAACATTTCTGGCGGGTGGGCCCCTACTTCTCGGTGGGCACATTATATACGTCTATATCGTTATATAACCTAACCTAACCCATCTAGACCCTCGCTGGTAATGTTTTACAAAATCCCGGTTGTGTCGGCCCGTACATCTCGGTGAGGACATTATATACGTCTATAACGTTATATATCCTAACCTAAGGGAACCTAACATCTCGGATGTAGTATTTCACAACATTCCTGGCGGGTCGGCGCCACTTCTCGGTGGGATCATTATATACGTCTATAACGTAATATAACCTAACGTAACACATCTAGCCCCTAGCTGGGAATGTTTTACAGAATCCCGTTCGTGTCGTCCCGTACGTCTCGGTGCGGACATTATATACGTCTATAACTTTATATATCCTAACCTAAGGCAACTTAACATCTCGGATGTAGAATTTTCCAACATTTCTGGCGGGTCGGCCCCTACTTCTCGGTGGGCACAATTATATACGTCTATATCGTAATATAACCTAACCTAACCCATCTAGACCCTCGCTGGTAATGTTTTACAAAATCCGGGTCGTGTCGGCCCGTACGTCTCGGTGCGGACATTATATACGTCTATTACGTTATATATCCTAACCTAAGTGAACCTAACATCTCGGATGTAGTATTTTCCAACATTCCTGGCGGGTCGGACCCTACTTCTCGGTGGGCACATTATATACGTCTATATCGTAATATAACCTAACCTAACCCATCTAGACCCTCGTTGGTAATGTTTTACAAAATCCCGGTCGTGTCGGCCCGTACATCTCGGTGAGGACATTATATACGTCTATAACGTTATATATCCTAACCTAAGGGAACCTAACATCTCGGATGTAGTATTTTCCAATATTCCTGGCGGGTCGGCCCCTACTTCTCGGTGGGGACATTATATACGTCTATATCGTAATATAACCTAACCTAACCCACCTAGACCCTCGCTGGTAATGTTTCACAGAATCCCGTTCATGTCTTCCCGTACGTCTCGGTGCGGACATTATATACGTCTATAAATTTATATATCCTAACCTAAGGGAACCTAACATCTCGGATGTAGTATTTCACAACATTCCTGGCGGGTCGGCGCCAATTCTCGGTGGGATCATTATATATGTCTATAATGTAATATAACCTAACGTAACACATCTAGCCCCTAGCTGGGAATGTTTTACAGAATCCCGTTCGTGTCGTTCCGTACGTCTCGGTGCGGATATTATATACGTCTATAACGTTATATATCCTGACCTAAGGCAACTTAACATCTCGGATGTAGAATTTTCCAACATTTCTGGCGGGTGAGCCCCTACTTCTCGGTGGGCACATTATATACGTCTATATCGTAATATAACCTAACCTAACCCATCTAGACCCTCGCTGGTAATGTTTTACAAAATCCCGGTCGTGTCGGCCCGTACGTCTCGGTGCGGACATTATATACGTCTATAA
This sequence comes from Xylocopa violacea, assembly GCA_963969225.1. Taxonomy (NCBI): domain Eukaryota; kingdom Metazoa; phylum Arthropoda; class Insecta; order Hymenoptera; family Apidae; genus Xylocopa; species Xylocopa violacea. Next base: position 328,189 of record CAXAJV010000273.1, on the reverse strand, counting down.
CGTTATATATCCTAACCTGAGGGAACCTAACATCTCGGATGTAGTATTTTCCAACATTCCTGGCGGGTCGGCCCCTACTTCTAGGTGGGCACATTATATACGTCTATATCGTAATATAACCTAACCTAACCCATCTAGACCCTCGTTGGTAATGTTTTACAAAATCCCGGTCGTGTCGGCCCGTACATCTCGGTGAGGACATTATATACGTCTATAACGTTATATATCCTAACCTAAGGGAACCTAACATCTCGGATGTAGTATTTTCCAATATTCCTGGCGGGTCGGCCCCTACTTCTCGGTGGGGACATTATATACGTCTATATCGTAATATAACCTAACCTAACCCACCTAGACCCTCGCTGGTAATGTTTCACAGAATCCCGTTCATGTCTTCCCGTACGTCTCGGTGCGGACATTATATACGTCTATAAATTTATATATCCTAACCTAAGGGAACCTAACATCTCGGATGTAGTATTTCACAACATTCCTGGCGGGTCGGCGCCAATTCTCGGTGGGATCATTATATATGTCTATAATGTAATATAACCTAACGTAACACATCTAGCCCCTAGCTGGGAATGTTTTACAGAATCCCGTTCGTGTCGTTCCGTACGTCTCGGTGCGGATATTATATACGTCTATAACGTTATATATCCTGACCTAAGGCAACTTAACATCTCGGATGTAGAATTTTCCAACATTTCTGGCGGGTGAGCCCCTACTTCTCGGTGGGCACATTATATACGTCTATATCGTAATATAACCTAACCTAACCCATCTAGACCCTCGCTGGTAATGTTTTACAAAATCCCGGTCGTGTCGGCCCGTACGTCTCGGTGCGGACATTATATACGTCTATAACGTTATATATCCTAACCTGAGGGAACCTAACATCTCGGATGTAGTATTTTCCAACATTCCTGGCGGGTCGGCCCCTACTTCTAGGTGGGCACATTATATACGTCTATATCGTAATATAACCTAACCTAACCCATCTAGACCCTCGCTGGTAATGTTTCACAGAATCCCGTTCATGTCTTCCCGGACGTCTCGGTGCGGACATTATATACGTCTATAATTTTATATATCCTAACCTAAGGGAACCTAACATCTCGGATGTAGTATTTTCCAATATTCCTGGCGGGTCGGCCCCTACTTCTCGGTGGGGACATTATATACGTCTATATCGTAATATAACCTAACCTAACCCACCTAGACCCTCGCTGGGAATGTTTTACAGAATCCCGTTCGTGTCGTCCCGTACGTCTCGGTGCGGATATTATATACGTCTATAACGTTATATATCCTGACCTAAGGCAACTTAACATCTCGGATGTAGAATTTTCCAACATTTCTGGCGGGTGGGCCCCTACTTCTCGGTGGGCACATTATATACGTCCATATCGTTATATAACCTAACCTAACCCATCTAGACCCTCGCTGGTAATGTTTTACAAAATCCCGGTCGTGTCGGCCCGTACATCTCTGTGAGGACATTATATACGTCTATAACGTTATATATCCTGACCTAAGGCAACTTAACATCTCGGATGTAGAATTTTCCAACATTTCTGGCGGGTGGGCCCCTACTTCTCGGTGGGCACATTATATACGTCTATATCGTTATATAACCTAACCTAACCCATCTAGACCCTCGCTGGTAATGTTTTACAAAATCCCGGTTGTGTCGGCCCGTACATCTCGGTGAGGACATTATATACGTCTATAACGTTATATATCCTAACCTAAGGGAACCTAACATCTCGGATGTAGTATTTCACAACATTCCTGGCGGGTCGGCGCCACTTCTCGGTGGGATCATTATATACGTCTATAACGTAATATAACCTAACGTAACACATCTAGCCCCTAGCTGGGAATGTTTTACAGAATCCCGTTCGTGTCGTCCCGTACGTCTCGGTGCGGACATTATATACGTCTATAACTTTATATATCCTAACCTAAGGCAACTTAACATCTCGGATGTAGAATTTTCCAACATTTCTGGCGGGTCGGCCCCTACTTCTCGGTGGGCACAATTATATACGTCTATATCGTAATATAACCTAACCTAACCCATCTAGACCCTCGCTGGTAATGTTTTACAAAATCCGGGTCGTGTCGGCCCGTACGTCTCGGTGCGGACATTATATACGTCTATTACGTTATATATCCTAACCTAAGTGAACCTAACATCTCGGATGTAGTATTTTCCAACATTCCTGGCGGGTCGGACCCTACTTCTCGGTGGGCACATTATATACGTCTATATCGTAATATAACCTAACCTAACCCATCTAGACCCTCGTTGGTAATGTTTTACAAAATCCCGGTCGTGTCGGCCCGTACATCTCGGTGAGGACATTATATACGTCTATAACGTTATATATCCTAACCTAAGGGAACCTAACATCTCGGATGTAGTATTTTCCAATATTCCTGGCGGGTCGGCCCCTACTTCTCGGTGGGGACATTATATACGTCTATATCGTAATATAACCTAACCTAACCCACCTAGACCCTCGCTGGTAATGTTTCACAGAATCCCGTTCATGTCTTCCCGTACGTCTCGGTGCGGACATTATATACGTCTATAAATTTATATATCCTAACCTAAGGGAACCTAACATCTCGGATGTAGTATTTCACAACATTCCTGGCGGGTCGGCGCCAATTCTCGGTGGGATCATTATATATGTCTATAATGTAATATAACCTAACGTAACACATCTAGCCCCTAGCTGGGAATGTTTTACAGAATCCCGTTCGTGTCGTTCCGTACGTCTCGGTGCGGATATTATATACGTCTATAACGTTATATATCCTGACCTAAGGCAACTTAACATCTCGGATGTAGAATTTTCCAACATTTCTGGCGGGTGAGCCCCTACTTCTCGGTGGGCACATTATATACGTCTATATCGTAATATAACCTAACCTAACCCATCTAGACCCTCGCTGGTAATGTTTTACAAAATCCCGGTCGTGTCGGCCCGTACGTCTCGGTGCGGACATTATATACGTCTATAACGTTATATATCCTAACCTGAGGGAACCTAACATCTCGGATGTAGTATTTTCCAACATTCCTGGCGGGTCGGCCCCTACTTCTAGGTGGGCACATTATATACGTCTATATCGTAATATAACCTAACCTAACCCATCTAGACCCTCGTTGGTAATGTTTTACAAAATCCCGGTCGTGTCGGCCCGTACATCTCGGTGAGGACATTATATACGTCTATAACGTTATATATCCTAACCTAAGGGAACCTAACATCTCGGATGTAGTATTTTCCAATATTCCTGGCGGGTCGGCCCCTACTTCTCGGTGGGGACATTATATACGTCTATATCGTAATATAACCTAACCTAACCCACCTAGACCCTCGCTGGTAATGTTTCACAGAATCCCGTTCATGTCTTCCCGTACGTCTCGGTGCGGACATTATATACGTCTATAAATTTATATATCCTAACCTAAGGGAACCTAACATCTCGGATGTAGTATTTCACAACATTCCTGGCGGGTCGGCGCCAATTCTCGGTGGGATCATTATATATGTCTATAATGTAATATAACCTAACGTAACACATCTAGCCCCTAGCTGGGAATGTTTTACAGAATCCCGTTCGTGTCGTTCCGTACGTCTCGGTGCGGATATTATATACGTCTATAACGTTATATATCCTGACCTAAGGCAACTTAACATCTCGGATGTAGAATTTTCCAACATTTCTGGCGGGTGAGCCCCTACTTCTCGGTGGGCACATTATATACGTCTATATCGTAATATAACCTAACCTAACCCATCTAGACCCTCGCTGGTAATGTTTTACAAAATCCCGGTCGTGTCGGCCCGTACGTCTCGGTGCGGACATTATATACGTCTATAACGTTATATATCCTAACCTGAGGGAACCTAACATCTCGGATGTAGTATTTTCCAACATTCCTGGCGGGTCGGCCCCTACTTCTAGGTGGGCACATTATATACGTCTATATCGTAATATAACCTAACCTAACCCATCTAGACCCTCGCTGGTAATGTTTCACAGAATCCCGTTCATGTCTTCCCGGACGTCTCGGTGCGGACATTATATACGTCTATAATTTTATATATCCTAACCTAAGGGAACCTAACATCTCGGATGTAGTATTTTCCAATATTCCTGGCGGGTCGGCCCCTACTTCTCGGTGGGGACATTATATACGTCTATATCGTAATATAACCTAACCTAACCCACCTAGACCCTCGCTGGGAATGTTTTACAGAATCCCGTTCGTGTCGTCCCGTACGTCTCGGTGCGGATATTATATACGTCTATAACGTTATATATCCTGACCTAAGGCAACTTAACATCTCGGATGTAGAATTTTCCAACATTTCTGGCGGGTGGGCCCCTACTTCTCGGTGGGCACATTATATACGTCCATATCGTTATATAACCTAACCTAACCCATCTAGACCCTCGCTGGTAATGTTTTACAAAATCCCGGTCGTGTCGGCCCGTACATCTCTGTGAGGACATTATATACGTCTATAACGTTATATATCCTAACCTAAGGGAACCTAACATCTCGGATGTACTATTTTCCAACATTCCTGGCGGGTCGGCCCCTACTTCTCGGTGGGCACATTATATACGTCTATATCGTAATATAACCTAACCTAACCCATCTAGACCCTCGCTGGTAATGTTTTACAAAATCCCGGTCGTGTCGGCCCGTACATCTCGGTGAGTACATTATATACGTCTATAACGTTATATATCCTAACCTAAGGGAACCTAACATCTCGGATGTAGTATTTCACAACATTCCTGGCGGGTCGGCGCCACTTCTCGGTGGGATCATTATATACGTCTATAACGTAATATAACCTAACGTAACACATCTAGCCCCTAGCTGGGAATGTTTTACAGAATCCCGTTCGTGTCGTCCCGTACGTCTCGGTGCGGACATTATATACGTCTATAACTTTATATATCCTAACCTAAGGCAACTTAACATCTCGGATGTAGAATTTTCCAACATTTCTGGCGGGTCGGCCCCTACTTCTCGGTGGGCACAATTATATACGTCTATATCGTAATATAACCTAACCTAACCCATCTAGACCCTCACTGGTAATGTTTTACAAAATCCCGGTCGGGTCGGCCCGTACGTCTCGGTGCGGACATTATATACGTCTATTACGTTATATATCCTAACCTAAGTGAACCTAACATCTCGGATGTAGTATTTTCCAACATTCCTGGCGGGTCGGACCCTACTTCTCGGTGGGCACATTATATACATCTATATCGTAATATAACCTAACCTAACCCATCTAGACCCTCGTTGGTAATGTTTTACAAAATCCCGGTCGTGTCGGCCCGTACATATCGGTGAGGACATTATATACGTCTATAACGTTATATATCCTAACCTAAGGGAACCTAACATCTCGGATGTAGTATTTTCCAAAATTCCTGGCGGGTCGGCCCCTACTTCTCGGTGGGGACATTATATACGTCTATATCGTAATATAACCTAACCTAACCCACCTAGACCCTCGCTGGTAATGTTTCACAGAATCCCGTTCATGTCTTCCCGTACTTCTCGGTGCGGACATTATATACGTCTATAAATTTATATATCCTAACCTAAGGGAACCTAACATCTCGGATGTAGTATTTCACAACATTCCTGGCGGGTCGGCGCCAATTCTCGGTGGGATCATTATATACGTCTATAACGTAATATAACCTAACGTAACACATCTAGCCCCTAGCTGGGAATGTTTTACAGAATCCCGTTCGTGTCGTTCCGTACGTCTCGGTGCGGACATTATATACGTCTATAACGTTCTATATCCTAACCTAAGGCAACTTAACATCTCGGATGTAGAATTTTCCAACATTTCTGGCGGGTGGGCCCCTACTTCTCGGTGGGCACATTATATACGTCTATATCGTAATATAACCTAACCTAACCCATCTAGACCCTCGCTGGTAATGTTTTACAAAATCCCGGTCGTGTCGGCCCGTACATCTCTGTGAGGACATTATATACGTCTATAACGTTATAGATCCTAACCTAAGAGAACCTAACATCTCGGATGTAGTATTTTCCAACATTCCTGGCGGGTGGGCCCCTACTTCTCGGTGGGCACATTATATACGTCTATATCGTAATATAACCTAACCTAACCCATCTAGACCCTCGCTGGTAATGTTTTACAAAATCCCGGTCGTGTCGGCCCGTACATCTCGGTGAGGACATTATATACGTCTATAACGTTATATATCCTAACCTAAGGGAACCTAACATCTCGGATGTAGTATTTCACAACATTCCTGGCGGGTCGGCGCCACTTCTCGGTGGGATCATTATATACGTCTATAACGTAATATAACCTAACGTAACACATCTAGCCCCTAGCTGGGAATGTTTTACAGAATCCCGGTCGTGTCGGCCCGTACATCTCGGTGAGGACATTATATACGTCTATAACGTTATATATCCTAACATAAGGGAACCTAACATCTCGGATGTAGTATTTCACAACATTCCTGGCGGGTCGGCGCCACTTCTCGGTGGGATCATTATATACGTCTATAACGTAATATAACCTAACGTAACACATCTAGCCCCTAGCTGGGAATGTTTTACAGAATCCCGTTCGTGTCGTTCCGTACGTCTCGGTGCGGACATTATATACGTCTATAACGTTCTATATCCTAACCTAAGGCAACTTAACATCTCGGATGTAGAATTTTCCAACATTTCTGGCGGGTCGGCCCCTACTCCTCGGTGGGAACATTATATACGTCTATAACGTAATATAACCTAACCTAACCCATCTAGACCCTCGCTGGTAATATTTTACAAAATCCCGGTCGTGTCGGCCCGTACGTCTCGGTGCGGACATTATATACGTCTATAACGTTATATATCCTAACCTGAGGGAACCTAACATCTCGGATGTAGTATTTTCCAACATTCCTGGCGGGTCGGCCCCTACTTCTAGGTGGGCACATTATATACGTCTATATCGTAATATAACCTAACCTAACCCATCTAGACCCTCGCTGGTAATGTTTTACAAAATCCCGGTCGTGTCGGCCCGTACTTTTCCGTGGGGACCTCATATACGTCTATAACGTTATATATCCTAACCTGAGGGAACCTAACATCTCGGATGTAGTATTTTCCAACATTCCTGGCGGGTCGGCCCCTACTTCTAGGTGGGCACATTATATACGTCTATATCGTAATATAACCTAACCTAACCCACCTAGACCCTCGCTGGTAATGTTTCACAGAATCCCGTTCATGTCTTCCCGTACGTCTCGGTGCGGACATTATATACGTCTATAAATTTATATATCCTAACCTAAGGGAACCTAACATCTCGGATGTAGTATTTCACAACATTCCTGGCGGGTCGGCGCCAATTCTCGGTGGGATCATTATATATGTCTATAATGTAATATAACCTAACGTAACACATCTAGCCCCTAGCTGGGAATGTTTTACAGAATCCCGTTCGTGTCGTACCGTACGTCTCGGTGCGGATATTATATACGTCTATAACGTTATATATCCTGACCTAAGGCAACTTAACATCTCGGATGTAGAATTTTCCAACATTTCTGGCGGGTGGGCCCCTACTTCTCGGTGGGCACATTATATACGTCTATATCGTAATATAACCTAACCTAACCCATCTAGACCCTCGCTGGTAATGTTTTACAAAATCCCGGTCGTGTCGGCCCGTACATCTCTGTGAGGACATTATATACGTCTATAACGTTATATATCCTAACCTAAGGGAACCTAACATCTCGGATGTAGTATTTTCCAACATTCCTGGCGGGTCGGCCCCTACTTCTCGGTGGGCACATTATATACGTCTATATCGTAATATAACCTAACCTAACCCATCTAGACCCTCGCTGGTAATGTTTTACAAAATCCCGGTCGTGTCGGCCCGTACATCTCGGTGCGGACATTATATACGTCTATAACGTTATATATCCTAACCTAAGGGAACCTAACATCTCGGATGTAGTATTTCACAACATTCCTGGCGGGTCGGCGCCCCTTCTCGGTGGGATCATTATATACGTCTATAACGTAATATAACCTAACGTAACACATCTAGCCCCTAGCTGGGAATGTTTTACAGAATCCCGGTCGTGTCGGCCCGTACATCTCGGTGAGGACATTATATACGTCTATAACGTTATATATCCTAACCTAAGGGAACCTAACATCTCGGATGTAGTATTTCACAACATTCCTGGCGGGTCGGCGCCAATTCTCGGTGGGATCATTATATATGTCTATAATGTAATATAACCTAACGTAACACATCTAGCCCCGAGCTGGGAATGTTTTACAGAATCCCGTTCGTGTCGTCCCGTACGTCTCGGTGCGGATATTATATACGTCTATAACGTTATATATCCTGACCTAAGGCAACTTAACATCTCGGATGTAGAATTTTCCAACATTTCTGGCGGGTGGGCCCCTACCTCTCGGTGGGCACATTATATACGTCTATATCGTCATATAACCTAACCTAACCCATCTAGACCCTCGCTGGTAATGTTTTACAAAATCCCGGTCGTGTCGGCCCGTACGTCTCGGTGCGGACATTATATACGTCTATAACGTTATATATCCTAACCTGAGGGAACCTAACATCTCGGATGTAGTATTTTCCAACATTCCTGGCGGGTCGGCCCCTACTTCTAGGTGGGCACATTATATACGTCTATATCGTAATATAACCTAACCTAACCCATCTAGACCCTCGCTGGTAATGTTTTACAAAATCCCGGTCGTGTCGGCCCGTACTTTTCCGTGGGGACCTCATATACGTCTATAACGTTATATATTTTAGCCTGAGGGAACCTAACATCTCGGATGTAGTATTTTCCAACATTCCTGGCGGGTCGGCCCCTACTTCTAGGTGGGCACATTATATACGTCTATATCGTAATATAACCTAACCTAACCCATCTAGACCCTCGCTGGTAATGTTTTACAAAATCCCGGTCGTGTCGGCCCGTACTTTTCCGTGGGGACCTCATATACGTCTATAACTTTATATATCCTAACCTGAGGGAACCTAACATCTCGGATGTAGTATTTTCCAACATTCCTGGCGGGTCGGCCCCTACTTCTCGGTGGGCACATTATATACGTCTATATCGTAATATAACCTGACCTAACCCATCTAGACCCTCGCTGGTAATGTTTTACAAAATCCCGGTCGTGTCGGACCGTACATCTCGGTGAGGACATTATATTCGTCTATAACGTTATATATCCTAACCTAAGGGAACCTAACATCTCGGATGTAGTATTTCACTACATTCCTGGCGGGTCGGCGCCAATTCTCGGTGGGATCATTATATACGTCTATAACGTAATATAACCTAACGTAACACATCTAGCCCCTAGCTGGGAATGTTTTACAGAATCCCGTTCGTGTCGTTCCGTACGTCTCGCTGCGGACATTATATACGTCTATAACGTTATATATCCTAACCTAAGGCAACTTAACATCTCGGATGTAGAATTTTCCAACATTTCTGGCGGGTCGGCCCCTACTCCTCGGTGGGAACATTATATACGTCTATAACGTAATATAACCTAACCTAACCCACCTAGACCCTTGCTGGTAATGCTTCACAGAATCCCGTTCATGTCTTCCCGTACGTCTCGGTGCGGACATTATATACATCTATAAATTTATATATCCTAACCTGAGGGAACCTAACGTCTCGGATGTAGTATTTTCCAACATTCCTGGCGGGTCGGCCCCTACTTCTCGGTGGGCACATTACATACGTCTATATCGTAAAATAACCTAACCGAATCCATCTAGACCCTCGCTGGTAATGTTACACAAAATCCCGGTCGTGTCGGCCCGTACATCTCGGTGAGGATATTATATACGTCTATAACGATATATACCCTAACCTAAGAGAACCTAACATCTCGGATGTAGTATTTTCCAACATTCCTGGCGGGTCGGCCCCTACTTCTCGGCGGGCACATTATATACGTCTATATCGTAATATAACCTAACCTAACCCATCTAGACCCTCGTTGGTAATGTTTTACAAAATCCCGGACGTGTCGGCCCGTACATCTCGGTGAGGACATTATATACGTCTATAACGTTATATATCCTAACCTAAGGGAACCTAACATCTCGGATGTAGTATTTTCCAATATTCCTGGCGGGTCGGCCCCTACTTCTCGGTGGGCACATTATATACGTCTATATCGTAATATAACCTAACCTAACCCACCTAGACCCTCGCTGGTAATGTTTCACAGAATCCCGTTCATGTCTTCCCGTACGTCTCGGTGCGGACATTATATACGTCTATAAATTTATATATCCTAACCTAAGGGAACCTAATATCTCGGATGTAGTATTTCACAACATTCCTGGCGGGGCGGCGCCAATTCTCGGTGGGATCATTATATATGTCTATAATGTAATATAACCTAACGTAACACATCTAGCCCCTAGCTGGGAATGTTTTACAGAATCCCGTTCGTGTCGTCCCGTACGTCTCGGTGCGGATATTATATACGTCTATAACGTTATATATCCTGACCTAAGGCAACTTAACATCTCGGATGTAGAATTTTCCAACATTTCTGGCGGGTGGGCCCCTACTTCTCGGTGGGCACATTATATACGTCTATATCGTAATATAACCTAACCTAACCCATCTAGACCCTCGCTGGTAATGTTTTACAAAATCCCGGTCGTGTCGGCCCGTACGTCTCGGTGCGGACATTATATACGTCTATAACGTTATATATCCTAACCTGAGGGAACCTAACATCTCGGATGTAGTATTTTCCAACATTCCTGGCGGGTCGGCCCCTACTTCTAGGTGGGCACATTATATACGTCTATATCGTAATATAACCTAACCTAACCCATCTAGACCCTCGCTGGTAATGTTTTACATAATCCCGGTCGTGTCGGACCGTACATCTCGGTGAGGACATTATATACGTCTATAACGTTATATATCCTAACCTAAGTGAACATAACATCGCGGATGTAGTATTTTCCAACATTCCTGGCTGGTCGGCCCCTACTTCTCGGTGGGGACTTTATATACGTCTATATCGTAATATAACCTAACCTAACCCACCTAGACCCTCGCTGGTAATGTTTCACAGAATCCCGTTCATGTCTTCCCGTACGTCTCGGTGCGGACATTATATACGTCTATAATTTTATATATCCTAACCTAAGGGAACCTAACCTCTCCCGATGTAGTATTTCACAACATTCCTGGCGGGTCGGCGCCAATTCTCGGTGGGATCATTATATATGTCTATAATGTAATATAACCTAACGTAACACATCTAGCCCCTAGCTGGGAATGTTTTACAGAATCCCGTTCGTGTCGTCCCGTACGTCTCGGTGCGGATATTATATACGTCTATAACGTTATATATCCTGACCTAAGGCAACTTAACGTCTCGGATGTAGAAATTTCCAACATTTCTGGCGGGTGGGCCCCTACTTCTCGGTGGGCACATTATATACGTCTATATCTGTTATATAACCTAACCTAACCCATCTAGACCCTCGCTGGTAATGTTTTACAAAATCCCGGTCGTGTCGGCCCGTACATCTCGGTGAGGACATTATATACGTCTATAACGTTATATATCCTAACCTAAGGGAACCTAACATCTCGGATGTAGTATTTTCCAACATTCCTGGCGGGTCGGCCCCTACTTCTCGGTGGGCACATTACATACGTCTATATCGTAAAATAACCTAACCGAATCCATCTAGACCCTCGCTGGTAATGTTATACAAAATCCCGGTCGTGTCGGCCCGTACTTCTCGGTGGGGACATTATATACGTCTATAACGATATATACCCTAACCTAAGGGAACCTAACATCTCGGATGTAGTATTTTCCAATATTCCTGGCGGGTCGGCCCCTACTTCTCGGTGGGGACATTATATACGTCTATATCGTAATATAACCTAACCTAACCCACCTAGACCCTGGCTGGTAATGTTTCACAGAATCCCGTTCATGTCTTCCCGTACGTCTCGGTGCGGACATTATATACGTCTATAAATTTATATATCCTAACCTAAGGGAACCTAACATATCGGATGTAGTATTTCACAACATTCCTGGCGGGTCGGCGCCAATTCTCGGTGGGATCATTATATATGTCTATAATGTAATATAACCTAACGTAACACATCTAGCCCCTAGCTGGGAATGTTTTCCAGAATCCCGTTCGTGTCGTCCCGTACGTCTCGGTGCGGATATTATATACGTCTATAACGTTATATATCCTGACCTAAGGCAACTTAACGTCTCGGATGTAGAAATTTCCAACATTTCTGGCGGGTGGGCCCCTACTTCTCGGTGGGCACATTATATACGTCTATATCGTTATATAACCTAACCTAACCCATCTAGACCCTCGCTGGTAATGTTTTACAAAATCCCGGTCGTGTCGGCCCGTACATCTCGGTGAGGACATTATATACGTCTATAACGTTATATATCCTAACCTAAGGGAACCTAACATCTCGGATGTAGTATTTTCCAACATTCCTGGCGGGTCGGCCCCTACTTCTCGGTGGGCACATTACATACGTCTATATCGTAAAATAACCTAACCGAATCCATCTAGACCCTCGCTGGTAATGTTATACAAAATCCCGGTCGTGTCGGCCCGTACTTCTCGGTGGGGACATTATATACGTCTATAACGATATATACCCTAACCTAAGGGAACCTAACAGCTCGGATGTAGTATTTTCCAATATTCCTGGCGGGTCGGCCCCTACTTCTCGGTGGGGACATTATATACGTCTATATCGTAATATAACCTAACCTAACCCACCTAGACCCTCGCTGGTAATGTTTCACAGAATCCCGTTCATGTCTTCCCGTACGTCTCGGTGCGGACATTATATACGTCTATAAATTTATATATCCTAACCTAAGGGAACCTAATATCTCGGATGTAGTATTTCACAACATTCCGGCGGGGCGGCGCCAATTCTCGGTGGGATCATTATATATGTCTATAATGTAATATAACCTAACGTAACACATCTAGCCCCGAGCTGGGAATGTTTTACAGAATCCCGTTCGTGTCGTCCCGTACGTCTCGGTGCGGATATTATATACGTCTATAACGTTATATATCCTGACCTAAGGCAACTTAACATCTCGGATGTAGAATTTTCCAACATTTCTGGCGGGTGGGCCCCTACTTCTCGGTGGGCACATTATATACGTCTATATCGTCATATAACCTAACCTAACCCATCTAGACCCTCGCTGGTAATGCTTTACAAAATCCCGGTCGTGTCGGCCCGTACGTCTCGGTGCGGACATTATATACGTCTATAACGTTATATATCCTAACCTGAGGGAACCTAACATCTCGGATGTAGTATTTTCCAACATTCCTGGCGGGTCGGCCCCTACTTCTAGGTGGGCACATTATATACGTCTATATCGTAATATAACCTAACCTAACCCATCTAGACCATCGCTGGTAATGTTTTACAAAATCCCGGTCGTGTCGGCCCGTACTTTTCCGTGGGGACCTCATATACGTCTATAACGTTATATATCCTAACCTGAGGGAACCTAACATCTCGGATGTAGTATTTTCCAACATTCCTGGCGGCTCGGCCCCTACTTCTAGGTGGGCACATTATATACGTCTATATCGTAATATAACCTAACCTAACCCATCTAGACCCTCGCTGGTAATGTTTTACAAAATCCCGGTCGTGTCGGCCCGTACTTTTCCGTGGGGACCTCATATACGTCTATAACTTTATATATCCTAACCTGAGGGAACCTAACATCTCGGATGTAGTATTTTCCAACATTCCTGGCGGGTCGGCCCCTACTTCTCGGTGGGCACATTATATACGTCTATATCGTAATATAACCTGACCTAACCCATCTAGACCCTCGCTGGTAATGTTTTACAAAATCCCGGTCGTGTCGGACCGTACATCTCGGTGAGGACATTATATACGTCTATAACGTTATATATCCTAACCTAAGGGAACCTAACATCTCGGATGTAGTATTTCACAACATTCCTGGCGGGTCGGCGCCAACTCTCGGTGGGATCATTATATATGTCTATAATGTAATATAACCTAACGTAACACATCTAGCCCCTAGCTGGGAATGTTTTACAGAATCCCGTTCGTGTCGTCCCGTACGTCTCCGTGCGGATATTATATACGTCTATAACGTTATATATCCTGACCTAAGGCAACTTAACATCTCGGATGTAGAATTTTCCAACATTTCTGGCGGGTGGGCCCCTACTTCTCGGTGGGCACATTATATACGTCTATATCGTAATATAACCTAACCTAACCCATCTAGACCCTCGCTGGTAATGTTTTACAAAATCCCGGTCGTGTCGGCCCGTACGTCTCGGTGCGGACATTATATACGTCTATAAAGTTATATATCCTAACCTGAGGGAACCTAACATCTCGGATGTAGTATTTTCCAACATTCCTGGCGGGTCGGCCCCTACTTCTAGGTGGGCACATTATATACGTCTATATCGTAATATAACCTAACCTAACCCATCTAGACCCTCGCTGGTAATGTTTTACAAAATCCCGGTCGTGTCGGACCGTACATCTCGGTGAGGATATTATATACGTCTATTACGTTATATATCCTAACCTAAGTGAACCTAACATCTCGGATGTAGTATTTTCCAATATTCCTGGCGGGTCGGCCCCTACTTCTCGGTGGGGACATTATATACGTCTATATCGTAATATAACCTAACCTAACCCACCTAGACCCTGGCTGGTAATGTTTTACAGAATCCCGTTCATGTCTTCCCGTACGTCTCGGTGCGGACATTATATACGTCTATAAATTTATATATCCTAACCTAAGTGAACCTAACATCTCGGATGTAGTATTTTCCAATATTCCTGGCGGGTCGGCCCCTACTTCTCGGTGGGGACATTATATACGTCTATATCGTAATATAACCTAACCTAACCCACCTAGACCCTGGCTGGTAATGTTTCACAGAATCCCGTTCATGTCTTCCCGTACGTCTCGGTGCGGACATTATATACGTCTATAAATTTATATATCCTAACCTAAGGGAACCTAACATATCGGATGTAGTATTTCACAACATTCCTGGCGGGTCGGCGCCAATTCTCGGTGGGATCATTATATATGTCTATAATGTAATATAACCTAACGTAACACATATAGCCCCTAGCTGGGAATGTTTTCCAGAATCCCGTTCGTGTCGTCCCGTACGTCTCGGTGCGGATATTATATACGTCTATAACGTTATATATCCTGACCTAAGGCAACTTAACGTCTCGGATGTAGAAATTTCCAACATTTCTGGCGGGTGGGCCCCTACTTCTCGGTGGGCACATTATATACGTCTATAGCGTTATATAACCTAACCTAACCCATCTAGACCCTCGCTGGTAATGTTTTACAAAATCCCGGTCGTGTCGGCCCGTACATCTCGGTGAGGACATTATATACGTCTATAACGTTATATATCCTAACCTAAGGGAACCTAACATCTCGGATGTAGTATTTTCCAACATTCCTGGCGGGTCGGCCCCTACTTCTCGGTGGGCACATTATATACGTCTATATCGTAATATAACCTAACCTAACCCATCTAGACCCTCGCTGGTAATGTTTTACAAAATCCCGGTCGTGTCGGTCCGTACATCTCGGTGAGGACATTATATACGTCTATAACGTTATATATCCTAACCTAAGGGAACCTAACATCTCGGATGTAGTATTTCACAACATTCCTGGCGGGTCGGCGCCACTTCTCGGTGGGATCATTATATACGTCTATAACATAATATAACCAAACGTAACACATCTAGCCCCTAGCTGGGAATGTTTTACAGAATCCCGTTCGTGTCGTCCCGTACGTCTCGGTGCGGACATTATATACGTCTATAACTTTATATATCCTAACCTAAGGCAACTTAATATCTCGGATGTAGAATTTTCCAACATTTCTGGCGGGTCGGCCCCTACTTCTCGGTGGGAACATTATATACGTCTATAACGTAATATAACCTAACCTAACCCACCTAGACCCTCGCTGGTAATGCTTCACAGAATCCCGTTCATGTCTTCCCGTACGTCTCTGTGCGGACATTATATACGTCTATAAATTTATATATCCTAACCTAAGGGAACCTAACATCTCGGATGTAGTATTTTCCAACATTCCTGGCGGGTCGGCCCCTACTTCTCGGTGGGCACATTACATACGTCTATATCGTAAAATAACCTAACCGAATCCATCTAGACCCTCGCTGGTAATGTTGTACAAAATCCCGGTCGTGTCGGCCCGTACTTCTCGGTGGGGACATTATATACGTCTATAACGATATATACCCTAACCTAAGAGAACCTAACATCTCGGATGTAGTATTTTCCAACATTCCTGGCGGGTCGGCCCCTAATTCTAGGTGGGATCATTATATACGTCTATAACGTAATATAACCTAACGTACACATCTAGCCCCTAGCTGGGAATGTTTTACAAAATCCCTGTTGTGGCGGCCCGTACATCTGGTTGAGGACATTATATACGTCTATAACGTTATATATCCTAACCTAAGGGAACCTAACATCTCGGATGTAGTATTTCACAACATTCCTGGCGGGTCGGCGCCACTTCTCGGTGGGATCATTATATACGTCTATAACGTAATATAACCTAACGTAACACATCTAGCCCCTAGCTGGGAATGTTTTACAGAATCCCGTTCGTGTCGTCCCGAACGTCTCGGTGCGGACATTATATACGTCTATAACGTTATATATCCTAACCTAAGGGAACCTAACATCTCGGATGTAGTATTTTCCAACATTCCTGGCGGGTCGGCCCCTACTTCTCGGTGGGCACATTATATACGTCTATATCGTAATATAACCTAACCTAACCCATCTAGACCCTCGCTGGTAATGTTTTACAAAATCCCGGTCGTGTCGGTCCGTACATCTCGGTGAGGACATTATATACGTCTATAACGTTATATATCCTAACCTAAGGGAACCTAACATCTCGGATGTAGTATTTCACAACATTCCTGGCGGGTCGGCGCCACTTCTCGGTGGGATCATTATATACGTCTATAACGTAATATAACCTAACGTAACACATTTAGCCCCTAGCTGGGAATGTTTTACAGAATCCCGTTCGTGTCGTCCCGTACGTCTCGGTGCGGACATTATATACGTCTATAACTTTATATATCCTAACCTAAGGCAACTTAATATCTCGGATGTAGAATTTTCCAACATTTCTGGCGGGTCGGCCCCTACTTCTCGGTGGGAACATTATATACGTCTATAACGTAATATAACCTAACCTAACCCACCTAGACCCTCGCTGGTAATGCTTCACAGAATCCCGTTCATGTCTTCCCGTACGTCTCTGTGCGGACATTATATACGTCTATAAATTTATATATCCTAACCTAAGGGAACCTAACATCTCGGATGTAGTATTTTCCAACATTCCTGGCGGGTCGGCCCCTACTTCTCGGTGGGCACATTACATACGTCTATATCGTAAAATAACCTAACCGAATCCATCTAGACCCTCGCTGGTAATGTTATACAAAATCCCGGTCGTGTCGGCCCGTACTTCTCGGTGGGGACATTATATACGTCTATAACGATATATACCCTAACCTAAGAGAACCTAACATCTCGGATGTAGTATTTTCCAACATTCCTGGCGGGTCGGCCCCTAATTCTAGGTGGGATCATTATATACGTCTATAACGTAATATAACCTAACGTACACATCTAGCCCCTAGCTGGGAATGTTTTACAAAATCCCGGTTGTGGCGGCCCGTACATCTCGGTGAGGACATTATATACGTCTATAACGTTATATATCCTAACCTAAGGGAACCTAACATCTCGGATGTAGTATTTTCCAATATTCCTGGCGGGTCGGCCCCTACTTCTCGGTGGGGACATTATATACGTCTATATCGTAATATAACCTAACCTAACCCACCTAGACCCTCGCTGGTAATGTTTCACAGAATCCCGTTCATGTCTTCCCGTACGTCTCGGTGCGGACATTATATACGTCTATAAATTTATATATCCTAACCTAAGGGAACCTAACATCTCGGATGTGGTATTTTTCAACATACCTGGCGGGTCGGCCCCTACTTCTCGGTGGGCACATTATATACGTCTATATCGTAATATAACCTAACCTAACCCGTCTAGACCCTCGTTGGTAATGTTTTACAAAATCCCGGTCGTGTCGGCCCGTACATCTCGGTGAGGACATTATATACGTCTATAACGTTATATATCCTAACCTAAGGGAACCTAACATCTCGGATGTAGTATTTTCCAATATTCCTGGCGGGTCGGCCCCTACTTCTCGGTGGGGACATTATATACGTCTATATCGTAATATAACCTAACCTAACCCACCTAGACCCTCGCTGGTAATGTTTCACAGAATCCCGTTCATGTCTTCCCGTACGTCTCGGTGCGGACATTATATACGTCTATAAATTTATATATCCTAACCTAAGGGAACCTAATATCTCGGATGTAGTATTTCACAACATTCCTGGCGGGGCGGCGCCAATTCTCGGTGGGATCATTATATATGTCTATAATGTAATATAACCTAACGTAACACATCTAGCCCCGAGCTGGGAATGTTTTACAGAATCCCGTTCGTGTCGTCCCGTACGTCTCGGTGCGGATATTATATACGTCTATAACGTTATATATCCTGACCTAAGGCAACTTAACATCTCGGATGTAGAATTTTCCAACATTTCTGGCGGGTGGGCCCCTACTTCGCGGTGGGCACATTATATACGTCTATATCGTCATATAACCTAACCTAACCCATCTAGACCCTCGCTGGTAATGCTTTACAAAATCCCGGTCGTGTCGGCCCGTACGTCTCGGTGCGGACATTATATACGTCTATAACGTTATATATCCTAACCTGAGGGAACCTAACATCTCGGATGTAGTATTTTCCAACATTCCTGGCGGGTCGGCCCCTACTTCTAGGTGGGCACATTATATACGTCTATATCGTAATATAACCTAACCTAACCCATCTAGACCCTCGCTGGTAATGTTTTACAAAATCTCGGTCGTGTCGGCCCGTACTTTTCCGTGGGGACCTCATATACGTCTATAACGTTATATATCCTAACCTGAGGGAACCTACCATCTCGGATGTAGTATTTTCCAACATTCCTGGCGGCTCGGCCCCTACTTCTAGGTGGGCACATTATATACGTCTATATCGTAATATAACCTAACCTAACCCATCTAGACCCTCGCTGGTAATGTTTTACAAAATCCCGGTCGTGTCGGCCCGTACTTTTCCGTGGGGACCTCATATACGTCTATAACTTTATATATCCTAACCTGAGGGAACCTAACATCTCGGATGTAGTATTTTCCAACATTCCTGGCGGGTCGGCCCCTACTTCTCGGTGGGCACATTATATACGTCTATATCGTAATATAACCTGACCTAACCCATCTAGACCCTCGCTGGTAATGTTTTACAAAATCCCGGTCGTGTCGGACCGTACATCTCGGTGAGGACATTATATACGTCTATAACGTTATATATCCTAACCTAAGGGAACCTAACATCTCGGATGTAGTATTTCACAACATTCCTGGCGGGTCGGCGCCAATTCTCGGTGGGCACATTATATACGTCTATATCGTAATATAACCTAACCTAACCCATCTAGACCCTCGCTGGTAATGTTTTACAAAATCCCGGTCGTGTCGGCCCGTACGTCTCGGCGCGGACATTATATACGTCTATAACGTTATATATCCTAACCTGAGGGAACCTAACATCTCGGATGTAGTATTTTCCAACATTCCTGGCGGGTCGGCCCCTACTTCTAGGTGGGCACATTATATACGTCTATATCGTAATATAACCGAACCTAACCCATCTAGACCCTCGCTGGTAATGTTTTACATAATCCCGGTCGTGTCGGACCGTACATCTCGGTGAGGACATTATATACGTCTATAACGTTATATATCCTAACCTAAGTGAACATAACATCGCGGATGTAGTATTTTCCAACATTCCTGGCGGGTCGGCCCCTACTTCTCGGTGGGGACATTATATACGTCTATATCGTAATATAACCTAACCTAACCCACCTAGACCCTCGCTGGTAATGTTTCACAGAATCCCGTTCATGTCTTCCCGTACGTCTCGGTGCGGACATTATATACGTCTATAATTTTATATATCCTAACCTAAGGGAACCTAACCTCTCCCGATGTAGTATTTCACAACATTCCTGGCGGGTCGGCGCCAGTTCTCGGTGGGATCATTATATATGTCTATAATGTAATATAACCTAACGTAACACATCTAGCCCCTAGCTGGGAATGTTTTACAGAATCCCGTTCGTGTCGTCCCGTACGTCTCGGTGCGGATATTATATACGTCTATAACGTTATATATCCTGACCTAAGGCAACTTAACATATCGGATGTAGTATTTTCCAACATTCCTGGCGGGCCGGCCCCTACTTCTCGGTGGGCACATTATATACGTCTATATCGTAATATAACCTGACCTAACCCATCTAGACCCTCGCTGGTAATGTTTTACAAAATCCCGGTCGTGTCGGACCGTACATCTCGGTGAGGATATTATATACGTCTATTACGTTATATATCCTAACCTAAGTGAACCTAACATCTCGGATGTAGTATTTTCCAATATTCCTGGCGGGTCGGCCCCTACTTCTCGGTGGGGACATTATATACGTCTATATCGTAATATAACCTAACCTAACCCACCTAGACCCTGGCTGGTAATGTTTCACAGAATCCCGTTCATGTCTTCCCGTACGTCTCGGTGCGGACATTATATACGTCTATAAATTTATATATCCTAACCTAAGGGAAACTAATATATCGGATGTAGTATTTCACAACATTCCTGGCGGGTCGGCGCCAATTCTCGGTGGGATCATTATATATGTCTATAATGTAATATAACCTAACGTAACACATCTAGCCCCTAGCTGGGAATGTTTCCCAGAATCCCGTTCGTGTCGTCCCGTACGTCTCGGTGCGGATATTATATACGTCTATAACGTTATATATCCTGACCTAAGGCAACTTAACGTCTCGGATGTAGAAATTTCCAACATTTCTGGCGGGTGGGCCCCTACTTCTCGGTGGGCACATTATATACGTCTATATCGTTATATAACCTAACCTAACCCATCTAGACCCTCGCTGGTAATGTTTTACAAAATCCCGGTCGTGTCGGCCCGTACTTCTCGGTGGGGACATTATATACGTCTATAACGATATATACCCTAACCTAAGAGAACCTAACATCTCGGATGTAGTATTTTCCAACATTCCTGGCGGGTCGGCCCCTAACTCTAGGTGGGATCATTATATACGTCTATAACGTAATATAACCTAACGTACACATCTAGCCCCTAGCTGGGAATGTTTTACAAAATCCCGGTTGTGGCGGCCCGTACATCTCGGTGAGGACATTATATACGTCTATAACGTTATATATCCTAACCTAAGGGAACCTAACATCTCGGACGTAGTATTTTCCAATATTCCTGGCGGGTCGGCCCCTACTTCTCGGTGGGGACATTATATACTTCTATATCGTAATATAACCTAACCTAACCCACCTAGACCCTCGCTGGTAATGTTTCACAGAATCCCGTTCATGTCTTCCCGTACGTCTCGGTGCGGACATTATATACGTCTATAAATTTATATATCCTAACCTAAGGGAACCTAACATCTCGGATGTGGTATTTTTCAACATACCTGGCGGGTCGGCCCCTACTTCTCGGTGGGCACATTATATACGTCTATATCGTAATATAACCTAACCTAACCCGTCTAGACCCTCGTTGGTAATGTTTTACAAAATCCCGGTCGTGTCGGCCCGTACATCTCGGTGAGGATATTATATACGTCTATTACGTTATATATCCTAACCTAAGTGAACCTAACATCTCGGATGTAGTATTTTCCAATATTCCTGGCGGGTCGGCCCCTACTTCTCGGTGGGGACATTATATACGTCTATATCGTAATATAACCTAACCTAACCCACCTAGACCCTGGCTGGTAATGTTTCACAGAATCCCGTTCATGTCTTCCCGTACGTCTCGGTGCGGACATTATATACGTCTATAAATTTATATATCCTAACCTAAGGGAACCTAACATATAGGATGTAGTATTTCACAACATTCCTGGCGGGTCGGCGCCAATTCTCGGTGGGATCATTATATATGTCTATAATGTAATATAACCTAACATAACACATCTAGCCCCTAGCTGGGAATGTTTTCCAGAATCCCGTTCGTGTCGTCCCGTACGTCTCGGTGCGGATATTATATACGTCTATAACGTTATATATCCTGACCTAAGGCAACTTAACGTCTCGGATGTAGAAATTTCCAACATTTCTGGCGGGTGGGCCCCTACTTCTCGGTGGGCACATTATATACGTCTATATCGTTATATAACCTAACCTAACCCATCTAGACCCTCGCTGGTAATGTTTTACAAAATCCCGGTCGTGTCGGCCCGTACATCTCGGTGAGGACATTATATACGTCTATAACGTTATATATCCTAACCTAAGGGAACCTAACATCTCGGATGTAGTATTTTCCAACATTCCTGGCGGGTCGGCCCCTACTTCTCGGTGGGCACATTATATACGTCTATATCGTAATATAACCTAACCTAACCCATCTAGACCCTCGTTGGTAATGTTTTACAAAATCCCGGTCGTGTCGGCCCGTACATCTCGGTGAGGACATTATATACGTCTATAACGTTATATATCCTAACCTAAGGGAACCTAACATCTCGGATGTAGTATTTCACAACATTCCTGGCGGGTCGGCGCCACTTCTCGGTGGGATCATTATATACGTCTATAACGTAATATAACCTAACGTAACACATCTAGCCCCTAGCTGGGAATGTTTTACAGAATCCCGTTCGTCTCGTCCCGTACGTCTCGGTGCGGACATTATATACGTCTATAACTTTATATATCCTAACCTAAGGCAACTTAATATCTCGGATGTAGAATTTTCCAACATTTCTGGCGGGTCGGCCCCTACTTCTCGGTGGGAACATTATATACGTCTGTAACGTAATATAACCTAACCTAACCCACCTAGACCCTCACTGGCAATGCTTCACAGAATCCCGTTCATGTCTTCCCGTACGTCTCTGTGCGGACATTATATACGTCTATAAATTTATATATCCTAACCTAAGGGAACCTAACATCTCGGATGTAGTATTTTCCAACATTCCTGGCGGGTCGGCCCCTACTTCTCGGTGGGCACATTACATACGTCTATATCGTAAAATAACCTAACCGAATCCATCTAGACCCTCGCTGGTAATGTTATACAAAATCCCGGTCGTGTCGGCCCGTACTTCTCGGTGGGGACATTATATACGTCTATAACGATATATACCCTAACCTAAGAGAACCTAACATCTCGGATGTAGTATTTTCCAACATTCCTGGCGGGTCGGCCCCTAATTCTAGGTGGGATCATTATATACGTCTATAACGTAATATAACCTAACGTACACATCTAGCCCCTAGCTGGGAATGTTTTACAAAATCCCGGTTGTGGCGGCCCGTACATCTCGGTGAGGACAGTATATACGTCTATAACGTTATATATCCTAACCTAAGGGAACCTAACATATCGGATGTAGTATTTTCCAACATTCCTGGCGGGTCGGCCCCTACTTCTCGGTGGGCACATTATATACGTCTATATCGTAATATAACCTAACCTAACCCACCTAGACCCTCGCTGGTAATGTTTCACAGAATCCCATTCATGTCTTCCCGTACGTCTCGGTTCGGACATTATATACGTCTATAAATTTATATATCCTAACCTAAGGGAACCTAACATCTCGGATGTAGTATTTTCCAACATTCCTGGCGGGTCGGCCCATACTTCTCGGTGGGCACATTACATACGTCTATATCGTAATATAACCTAACCGAACCCATCTAGACCATCGCTGGTAATGTTTTACAAAATCCCGGTCGTGTCGGCCCGTACTTCTCGGTGGGGACATTATATACGTCTATAACGTTATATACCCTAACCTAAGAGAACCTAACATCTCGGATGTAGTATTTTCCAACATTCCTGGCGGGTCGGCCCCTAATTCTAGGTGGGATCATTATATACGTCTATAACGTAATATAACCTAACGTACACATCTAGCCCCTAGCTGGGAATGTTTTACAAAATCCCGGTTGTGGCGGCCCGTACATCTCGGTGAGGACAGTATATACGTCTATAACGTTATATATCCTAACCTAAGGGAACCTAACATCTCGGATGTAGTATTTTCCAACATTCCTGGCGGGTCGGCCCCTACTTCTCGGTGGGCACATTATATACGTCTATATCGTAATATAACCTAACCTAACCCACCTAGACCCTCGCTGGTAATGTTTCACAGAATCCCACTCATGTCTTCCCGTACGTCTCGGTTCGGACATTATATACGTCTATAAATTTATATATCCTAACCTAAGGGAACCTAACATCTCGGATGTAGTATTTTCCAACATTCCTGGCGGGTCGGCCCATACTTCTCGGTGGGCACATTACATACGTCTATATCGTAATATAACCTAACCGAACCCATCTAGACCATCGCTGGTAATGTTTTACAAAATCCCGGTCGTGTCGGCCCGTACTTCTCGGTGGGGACATTATATACGTCTATAACTTTATATATCCTAACCTGAGGGAACCTAACATCTCGGATGTAGTATTTTCCAACATTCCTGGCGGGTCGGCCCCTACTTCTCGGTGGGCACATTATATACGTCTATATCGTAATATAACCTGACCTAACCCATCTAGACCCACGCTGGTAATGTTTTACAAAATCCCGGTCGTGTCGGACCGTACATCTCGGTGAGGACATTATATACGTCTATAACGTTATATATCCTAACCCAAGGGAACCTAACATCTCGGATGTAGTATTTCACAACATTTCTGGCGGGTGGGCCCCTACTTCTCGGTGGGCACATTATATACGTCTATATCGTAATATAACCTAACCTAACCCATCTAGACCCTCGCTGGTAATGTTTTACAAAATCCCGGTCGTGTCGGCCCGTACGTCTCGGTGCGGATATTATATACGTCTATAACGTTATATATCCTGACCTAAGGCAACTTAACATATCGGATGTAGTATTTTCCAACATTCCTGGCGGGCCGGCCCCTACTTCTCGGTGGGCACATTATATACGTCTATATCGTAATATAACCTGACCTAACCCATCTAGACCCTCGCTGGTAATGTTTTACAAAATCCCGGTCGTGTCGGCCCGTACTTTTCCGTGGGGACCTCATATACGTCTATAACTTTATATATCCTAACCTGAGGGAACCTAACATCTCGGATGTAGTATTTTCCAACATTCCTGGCGGGTCGGCCCCTACTTCTCGGTGGGCACATTATATACGTCTATATCGTAATATAACCTGACCTAACCCATCTAGACCCACGCTGGTAATGTTTTACAAAATCCCGGTCGTGTCGGACCGTACATCTCGGTGAGGACATTATATACGTCTATAACGTTATATATCCTAACCTAAGGGAACCTAACATCTCGGATGTAGTATTTCACAACATTTCTGGCGGGTGGGCCCCTACTTCTCGGTGGGCACATTATATACGTCTATATCGTAATATAACCTAACCTAACCCATCTAGACCCTCGCTGGTAATGTTTTACAAAATCCCGGTCGTGTCGGCCCGTACGTCTCGGTGCGGATATTATATACGTCTATAACGTTATATATCCTGACCTAAGGCAACTTAACATATCGGATGTAGTATTTTCCAACATTCCTGGCGGGCCGGCCCCTACTTCTCGGTGGGCACATTATATACGTCTATATCGTAATATAACCTGACCTAACCCATCTAGACCCTCGCTGGTAATGTTTTACAAAATCCCGGTCGTGTCGGACCGTACATCTCGGTGAGGATATTATATGCGTCTATTACGTTATATATCCTAACCTAAGTGAACCTAACATCTCGGATGTAGTATTTTCCAATATTCCTGGCGGGTCGGCCCCTACTTCTCGGTGGGGACATTATATACGTCTATATCGTAATATAACCTAACCTAACCCACCTAGACCCTGGCTGGTAATGTTTCACAGAATCCCGTTCATGTCTTCCCGTACGTCTCGGTGCGGACATTATATACGTCTATAAATTTATATATCCTAACCTAAGGGAACCTAACATATAGGATGTAGTATTTCACAACATTCCTGGCGGGTCGGCGCCAATTCTCGGTGGGATCATTATATATGTCTATAATGTAATATAACCTAACATAACACATCTAGCCCCTAGCTGGGAATGTTTTCCAGAATCCCGTTCGTGTCGTCCCGTACGTCTCGGTGCGGATATTATATACGTCTATAACGTTATATATCCTGACCTAAGGCAACTTAACGTCTCGGATGTAGAAATTTCCAACATTTCTGGCGGGTGGGCCCCTACTTCTCGGTGGGCACATTATATACGTCTATATCGTTATATAACCTAACCTAACCCATCTAGACCCTCGCTGGTAATGTTTTACAAAATCCCGGTCGTGTCGGCCCGTACATCTCGGTGAGGACATTATATACGTCTATAACGTTATATATCCTAACCTAAGGGAACCTAACATCTCGGATGTAGTATTTTCCAACATTCCTGGCGGGTCGGCCCCTACTTCTCGGTGGGCACATTATATACGTCTATATCGTAATATAACCTAACCTAACCCATCTAGACCCTCGTTGGTAATGTTTTACAAAATCCCGGTCGTGTCGGCCCGTACATCTCGGTGAGGACATTATATACGTCTATAACGTTATATATCCTAACCTAAGGGAACCTAACATCTCGGATGTAGTATTTCAGAACATTCCTGGCGGGTCGGCGCCACTTCTCGGTGGGATCATTATATACGTCTATAACGTAATATAACCTAACGTAACACATCTAGCCCCTAGCTGGGAATGTTTTACAGAATCCCGTTCGTGTCGTCCCGTACGTCTCGGTGCGGACATTATATACGTCTATAACTTTATATATCCTAACCTAAGGCAACTTAATATCTCGGATGTAGAATTTTCCAACATTTCTGGCGGGTCGGCCCCTACTTCTCGGTGGGAACATTATATACGTCTGTAACGTAATATAACCTAACCTAACCCACCTAGACCCTCACTGGCAATGCTTCACAGAATCCCGTTCATGTCTTCCCGTACGTCTCTGTGCGGACATTATATACGTCTATAAATTTATATATCCTAACCTAAGGGAACCTAACATCTCGGATGTAGTATTTTCCAACATTCCTGGCGGGTCGGCCCCTACTTCTCGGTGGGCACATTACATACGTCTATATCGTAAAATAACCTAACCGAATCCATCTAGACCCTCGCTGGTAATGTTATACAAAATCCCGGTCGTGTCGGCCCGTACTTCTCGGTGGGGACATTATATACGTCTATAACGATATATACCCTAACCTAAGAGAACCTAACATCTCGGATGTAGTATTTTCCAACATTCCTGGCGGGTCGGCCCCTAATTCTAGGTGGGATCATTATATACGTCTATAACGTAATATAACCTAACGTACACATCTAGCCCCTAGCTGGGAATGTTTTACAAAATCCCGGTTGTGGCGGCCCGTACATCTCGGTGAGGACAGTATATACGTCTATAACGTTATATATCCTAACCTAAGGGAACCTAACATCTCGGATGTAGTATTTTCCAACATTCCTGGCGGGTCGGCCCCTACTTCTCGGTGGGCACATTATATACGTCTATATCGTAATATAACCTAACCTAACCCACCTAGACCCTCGCTGGTAATGTTTCACAGAATCCCATTCATGTCTTCCCGTACGTCTCGGTTCGGACATTATATACGTCTATAAATTTATATATCCTAACCTAAGGGAACCTAACATCTCGGATGTAGTATTTTCCAACATTCCTGGCGGGTCGGCCCATACTTCTCGGTGGGCACATTACATACGTCTATATCGTAATATAACCTAACCGAACCCATCTAGACCATCGCTGGTAATGTTTTACAAAATCCCGGTCGTGTCGGCCCGTACTTCTCGGTGGGGACATTATATACGTCTATAACGTTATATACCCTAACCTAAGAGAACCTAACATCTCGGATGTAGTATTTTCCAACATTCCTGGCGGGTCGGCCCCTAATTCTAGGTGGGATCATTATATACGTCTATAACGTAATATAACCTAACGTACACATCTAGCCCCTAGCTGGGAATGTTTTACAAAATCCCGGTTGTGGCGGCCCGTACATCTCGGTGAGGACAGTATATACGTCTATAACGTTATATATCCTAACCTAAGGGAACCTAACATCTCGGATGTAGTATTTTCCAACATTCCTGGCGGGTCGGCCCCTACTTCTCGGTGGGCACATTATATACGTCTATATCGTAATATAACCTAACCTAACCCATCTAGACCCTCGTTGGTAATGTTTTACAAAATCCCGGTCGTGTCGGCCCGTACATCTCGGTGAGGACATTATATACGTCTATAACGTTATATATCCTAACCTAAGGGAACCTAACATCTCGGATGTAGTATTTCACAACATTCCTGGCGGGTCGGCGCCACTTCTCGGTGGGATCATTATATACGTCTATAACGTAATATAACCTAACGTAACACATCTAGCCCCTAGCTGGGAATGTTTTACAGAATCCCGTTCGTGTCGTCCCGTACGTCTCGGTGCGGACATTATATACGTCTATAACATTATATATCCTAACCTAAGGCAACTTAATATCTCGGATGTAGAATTTTCCAACATTTCTGGCGGGTCGGCCCCTACTTCTCGGTGGGAACATTATATACGTCTGTAACGTAATATAACCTAACCTAACCCACCTAGACCCTCACTGGCAATGCTTCACAGAATCCCGTTCATGTCTTCCCGTACGTCTCTGTGCGGACATTATATACGTCTATAAATTTATATATCCTAACCTAAGGGAACCTAACATCTCGGATGTAGTATTTTCCAACATTCCTGGCGGGTCGGCCCCTACTTCTCGGTGGGCACATTACATACGTCTATATCGTAAAATAACCTAACCGAATCCATCTAGACCCTCGCTGGTAATGTTATACAAAATCCCGGTCGTGTCGGCCCGTACTTCTCGGTGGGGATATTATATACGTCTATAACGATATATACCCTAACCTAAGAGAACCTAACATCTCGGATGTAGTATTTTCCAACATTCCTGGCGGGTCGGCCCCTAATTCTAGGTGGGATCATTATATACGTCTATAACGTAATATAACCTAACGTACACATCTAGCCCCTAGCTGGGAATGTTTTACAAAATCCCGGTTGTGGCGGCCCGTACATCTCGGTGAGGACAGTATATACGTCTATAACGTTATATATCCTAACCTAAGGGAACCTAACATCTCGGATGTAGTATTTTCCAACATTCCTGGCGGGTCGGCCCCTACTTCTCGGTGGGCACATTATATACGTCTATATCGTAATATAACCTAACCTAACCCACCTAGACCCTCGCTGGTAATGTTTCACAGAATCCCATTCATGTCTTCCCGTACGTCTCGGTTCGGACATTATATACGTCTATAAATTTATATATCCTAACCTAAGGGAACCTAACATCTCGGATGTAGTATTTTCCAACATTCCTGGCGGGTCGGCCCATACTTCTCGGTGGGCACATTACATACGTCTATATCGTAATATAACCTAACCGAACCCATCTAGACCATCGCTGGTAATGTTTTACAAAATCCCGGTCGTGTCGGCCCGTACTTTTCCGTGGGGACCTCATATACGTCTATAACTTTATATATCCTAACCTGAGGGAACCTAACATCTCGGATGTAGTATTTTCCAACATTCCTGGCGGGTCGGCCCCTACTTCTCGGTGGGCACATTATATACGTCTATATCGTAATATAACCTGACCTAACCCATCTAGACCCACGCTGGTAATGTTTTACAAAATCCCGGTCGTGTCGGACCGTACATCTCGGTGAGGACATTATATACGTCTATAACGTTATATATCCTAACCTAAGGGAACCTAACATCTCGGATGTAGTATTTCACAACATTTCTGGCGGGTGGGCCCCTACTTCTCGGTGGGCACATTATATACGTCTATATCGTAATATAACCTAACCTAACCCATCTAGACCCTCGCTGGTAATGTTTTACAAAATCCCGGTCGTGTCGGCCCGTACGTCTCGGTGCGGATATTATATACGTCTATAACGTTATATATCCTGACCTAAGGCAACTTAACATATCGGATGTAGTATTTTCCAACATTCCTGGCGGGCCGGCCCCTACTTCTCGGTGGGCACATTATATACGTCTATATCGTAATATAACCTGACCTAACCCATCTAGACCCTCGCTGGTAATGTTTTACAAAATCCCGGTCGTGTCGGACCGTACATCTCGGTGAGGATATTATATACGTCTATTACGTTATATATCCTAACCTAAGTGAACCTAACATCTCGGATGTAGTATTTTCCAATATTCCTGGCGGGTCGGCCCCTACTTCTCGGTGGGGACATTATATACGTCTATATCGTAATATAACCTAACCTAACCCACCTAGACCCTGGCTGGTAATGTTTCACAGAATCCCGTTCATGTCTTCCCGTACGTCTCGGTGCGGACATTATATACGTCTATAAATTTATATATCCTAACCTAAGGGAACCTAACATATAGGATGTAGTATTTCACAACATTCCTGGCGGGTCGGCGCCAATTCTCGGTGGGATCATTATATATGTCTATAATGTAATATAACCTAACATAACACATCTAGCCCCTAGCTGGGAATGTTTTCCAGAATCCCGTTCGTGTCGTCCCGTACGTCTCGGTGCGGATATTATATACGTCTATAACGTTATATATCCTGACCTAAGGCAACTTAACGTCTCGGATGTAGAAATTTCCAACATTTCTGGCGGGTGGGCCCCTACTTCTCGGTGGGCACATTATATACGTCTATATCGTTATATAACCTAACCTAACCCATCTAGACCCTCGCTGGTAATGTTTTACAAAATCCCGGTCGTGTCGGCCCGTACATCTCGGTGAGGACATTATATACGTCTATAACGTTATATATCCTAACCTAAGGGAACCTAACATCTCGGATGTAGTATTTTCCAACATTCCTGGCGGGTCGGCCCCTACTTCTCGGTGGGCACATTATATACGTCTATATCGTAATATAACCTAACCTAACCCATCTAGACCCTCGTTGGTAATGTTTTACAAAATCCCGGTCGTGTCGGCCCGTACATCTCGGTGAGGACATTATATACGTCTATAACGTTATATATCCTAACCTAAGGGAACCTAACATCTCGGATGTAGTATTTCACAACATTCCTGGCGGGTCGGCGCCACTTCTCGGTGGGATCATTATATACGTCAATAACGTAATATAACCTAACGTAACACATCTAGCCCCTAGCTGGGAATGTTTTACAGAATCCCGTTCGTGTCGTCCCGTACGTCTCGGTGCGGACATTATATACGTCTATAACTTTATATATCCTAACCTAAGGCAACTTAATATCTCGGATGTAGAATTTTCCAACATTTCTGGCGGGTCGGCCCCTACTTCTCGGTGGGAACATTATATACGTCTGTAACGTAATATAACCTAACCTAACCCACCTAGACCCTCACTGGCAATGCTTCACAGAATCCCGTTCATGTCTTCCCGTACGTCTCTGTGCGGACATTATATACGTCTATAAATTTATATATCCTAACCTAAGGGAACCTAACATCTCGGATGTAGTATTTTCCAACATTCCTGGCGGGTCGGCCCCTACTTCTCGGTGGGCACATTACATACGTCTATATCGTAAAATAACCTAACCGAATCCATCTAGACCCTCGCTGGTAATGTTATACAAAATCCCGGTCGTGTCGGCCCGTACTTCTCGGTGGGGACATTATATACGTCTATAACGATATATACCCTAACCTAAGAGAACCTAACATCTCGGATGTAGTATTTTCCAACATTCCTGGCGGGTCGGCCCCTAATTCTAGGTGGGATCATTATATACGTCTATAACGTAATATAACCTAACGTACACATCTAGCCCCTAGCTGGGAATGTTTTACAAAATCCCGGTTGTGGCGGCCCGTACATCTCGGTGAGGACAGTATATACGTCTATAACGTTATATATCCTAACCTAAGGGAACCTAACATCTCGGATGTAGTATTTTCCAACATTCCTGGCGGGTCGGCCCCTACTTCTCGGTGGGCACATTATATACGTCTATATCGTAATATAACCTAACCTAACCCACCTAGACCCTCGCTGGTAATGTTTCACAGAATCCCATTCATGTCTTCCCGTACGTCTCGGTTCGGACATTATATACGTCTATAAATTTATATATCCTAACCTAAGGGAACCTAACATCTCGGATGTAGTATTTTCCAACATTCCTGGCGGGTCGGCCCATACTTCTCGGTGGGCACATTACATACGTCTATATCGTAATATAACCTAACCGAACCCATCTAGACCATCGCTGGTAATGTTTTACAAAATCCCGGTCGTGTCGGCCCGTACTTCTCGGTGGGGACATTATATACGTCTATAACGTTATATACCCTAACCTAAGAGAACCTAACATCTCGGATGTAGTATTTTCCAACATTCCTGGCGGGTCGGCCCCTAATTCTAGGTGGGATCATTATATACGTCTATAACGTAATATAACCTAACGTACACATCTAGCCCCTAGCTGGGAATGTTTTACAAAATCCCGGTTGTGGCGGCCCGTACATCTCGGTGAGGACAGTATATACGTCTATAACGTTATATATCCTAACCTAAGGGAACCTAACATCTCGGATGTAGTATTTTCCAACATTCCTGGCGGGTCGGCCCCTACTTCTCGGTGGGCACATTATATACGTCTATATCGTAATATAACCTAACCTAACCCACCTAGACCCTCGCTGGTAATGTTTCACAGAATCCCATTCATGTCTTCCCGTACGTCTCGGTTCGGACATTATATACGTCTATAAATTTATATATCCTAACCTAAGGGAACCTAACATCTCGGATGTAGTATTTTCCAACATTCCTGGCGGGTCGGCCCATACTTCTCGGTGGGCACATTACATACGTCTATATCGTAATATAACCTAACCGAACCCATCTAGACCATCGCTGGTAATGTTTTACAAAATCCCGGTCGTGTCGGCCCGTACTTCTCGGTGGGGACATTATATACGTCTATAACGTTATATACCCTAACCTAAGAGAACCTAACATCTCGGATGTAGTATTTTCCAACATTCCTGGCGGGTCGGCCCCTAATTCTAGGTGGGATCATTATATACGTCTATAACGTAATATAACCTAACGTACACATCTAGCCCCTAGCTGGGAATGTTTTACAAAATCCCGGTTGTGGCGGCCCGTACATCTCGGTGAGGACAGTATATACGTCTATAACGTTATATATCCTAACCTAAGGGAACCTAACATCTCGGATGTAGTATTTTCCAACATTCCTGGCGGGTCGGCCCCTACTTCTCGGTGGGCACATTATATACGTCTATATCGTAATATAACCTAACCTAACCCACCTAGACCCTCGCTGGTAATGTTTCACAGAATCCCATTCATGTCTTCCCGTACGTCTCGGTTCGGACATTATATACGTCTATAAATTTATATATCCTAACCTAAGGGAACCTAACATCTCGGATGTAGTATTTTCCAACATTCCTGGCGGGTCGGCCCATACTTCTCGGTGGGCACATTACATACGTCTATATCGTAATATAACCTAACCGAACCCATCTAGACCATCGCTGGTAATGTTTTACAAAATCCCGGTCGTGTCGGCCCGTACTTCTCGGTGGGGACATTATATACGTCTATAACGTTATATACCCTAACCTAAGAGAACCTAACATCTCGGATGTAGTATTTTCCAACCTTCCTGGCGGGTCCGCCCCTACTTCTCGGTGGGCACATTATATACGTCTATATCGTAATATAACCTAACCTAACCCATCTAGACCCTCGCTGGTAATGTTTTACAAAATCCCGGTCGTGTCGGCCCGTACATCTCGGTGAGGACATAATATACGTCTATAACGTTATATATCCTAACCTAAGGGAACCTAACATCTCGGATGTAGTATTTTCCAATATTCCTGGCGGGTCGGCCCCTACTTCTCGGTGGGGACATTATATACGTCTATATCGTAATATAACCTAACCTAACCCACCTAGACCCTCGCTGGTAATGTTTCACAGAATCCCGTTCATGTCTTCCCGTACGTCTCGGTGCGGACATTATATACGTCTATAAATTTATATATCCTAACCTGAGGGAACCTAACATCTCGGATGTAGTATTTTCCAACATTCCTGGCGGGTCGGCCCCTACTTCTCGGTGGGCACATTATATACGTCTATATCGTAATATAACCTAACCTAACCCACCTAGACCCTCGCTGGTAATGTTTCACAGAATCCCATTCATGTCTTCCCGTACGTCTCGGTGCGGACATTATATACGTCTATAAATTTATATATCCTAAACTAAGGGAACCTAACATCTCGGATGTAGTATTTCACAACATTCCTGGCGGGTCGGCGCCAATTCTCGGTGGGATCATTATATATGTCTATAATGTAATATAACCTAACGTAACACATCTAGCCCCTAGCTGGGAATGTTTTACAGAATCCCGGTCGTGTCGGCCCGTACTTCTCGGTGGGGACATCATATACGTCTATAACGTTATATACCCTAACCTAAGAGAACCTAACATCTCGGATGTAGTATTTTCCAACATTCCTGGCGGGTCGGCCCCTACTTCTCGGTGGGCACATTATATACGTCTATATCGTAATATAACCTAACCTAACCCATCTAGACCCTCGCTGGTAATGTTTTACAAAATCCCGGTCGTGTCGGCCCGTACATCTCGGTGAGGACATTATATACGTCTGTAACGTTATATATCCTAACCTAAGGGAACCTAACATCTCGGATGTAGTAGTTTCCAACATTCCTGGCGGGTCGGCCCCTACTTCTCGGTGGGCACATTATATACGTCTATATCGTAATATAACCTAACCTAACCCACCTAGACCCTCGCTGGTAATGTTTCACAGAATCCCATTCATGTCTTCCCGTACGTCTCGGTGCGGACATTATATACGTCTATAAATTTATATATCCTAACCTAAGGGAACCTAACATCTCGGATGTAGTATTTCACAACATTCCTGGCGGGTCGGCGCCAATTTTCGGTGGGATCATTATATACGTCTATATCGTAATATAACCTAACCTAACCCATCTAGACCCTCGCTGGTAATGTTTTACAAAATCCCGGTCGTGTCGGCCCGTACTTTTCCGTGGGGACCTCATATACGTCTATAACTTTATATATCCTAACCTGAGGGAACCTAACATCTCGGATGTAGTATTTTCCAAAATTTCTGGCGGGTCGGCCCCTACTTATCGGTGGGATATTTATATACGCCTATAACGTAATATAACCTAACCTAACCCACCTAGACCCTCGCTGGTAATGTTTGACATAATCCCGTTCATGTCTTCCCGTACCTCTCGGTGCGGACATTATATACGTCTATAAATTTATATATCCTAACCTAAGGCAGCTTAACATCTCGGATGTAGTATTTTCCAACATTCCTGGCGGGTCGGCTCCTACTTCTCGGTGGGCACATTATATACGTCTATATCGTAATATAACCTAACCTAACCCATCTAGACCCTCGATGGTAATGTTTTACAAAATCCCGGTCGTGTCGGCCCGTACATCTCGGTGAGGATATTATATACGTCTATAACGTTATATATCCTAACCTAAGGGAACCTAACATCTCGGATGTAGTATTTTCCAATATTCCTGGCGGGTCGGCCCCTACTTCTCGGTGGGGACATTATATACGTCTATAACGTAATATAACCTAACCTAAGCCACCTAGACCCTCGCTGGTAATGTTTTACAAAATCCTGGTCGTGTCGGCGCGTACTTCTCGGTGGGGACATTATATACGTCTATAACGTTATATACCCTAACCTAAGAGAACCTAACATCTCGGATGTAGTATTTTCCAACATTCCTGGCGGGTCGGCCCCTACTTCTCGGTGGGCACATTATATACGTCTATATCGTAATATAACCTAACCTAACCCACCTAGACCCTCGCTGGTAATGTTTCACAGAATCCCATTCATGTCTTCCCGTACGTCTCGGTGCGGACATTATATACGTCTATAAATTTATATATCCTAACCTAAGGGAACCTAATATCTCGGATGTGGTATTTTCCAACATTCCTGGCGGGTCGGGCCCTGCTTCTCGGTGGGCACATTATATACGTCTATATCGTAATATAACCTAACCTAACCCATCTAGACCATCGCTGGTAATGTTTTACAAAATCCCGGTCGTGTCTGCCCGTACTTCTCGGTGGGGATATTATATACGTCTATAACGTTATATATCCTAACCTAAGAGAACCTAACATCTCGGATGTAGTATTTTCCAACATTCCTGGCGGGTCGGCCCCTACTTCTAGGTGCGCACATTATATACGTCTATATCGTAATATAACCTAACCTAACCCATCTAGACCCTCGCTGGTAATGTTTTACAAAATCCCGGTCGTGTCGGCCCGTACATCTCGGTGAGGACATTATATACGTCTGTAACGTTATATATCTTAACCTAAGGGAACCTAACATCTCGGATGTAGTAGTTTCCAACATTCCTGGCGGGTCGGCCCCTACTTCTCGGTGGGCACATTATATACGTCTATATCGTAATATAACCTAACCTAACCCACCTAGACCCTCGCTGGTAATGTTTCACAGAATCCCATTCATGTCTTCCCGTACGTCTCGGTGCGGACATTATATACGTCTATAAATTTATATATCCTAACCTAAGGGAACCTAACATCTCGGATGTAGTATTTCACAACATTCCTGGCGGGTCGGCGCCAATTTTCGGTGGGATCATTATATACGTCTATATCGTAATATAACCTAACCTAACCCATCTAGACCCTCGCTGGTAATGTTTTACAAAATCCCGGTCGTGTCGGCCCGTACTTTTCCGTGGGGACCTCATATACGTCTATAACTTTATATATCCTAACCTGAGGGAACCTAACATCTCGGATGTAGTATTTTCCAAAATTTCTGGCGGGTCGGCCCCTACTTCTCGGTGGGATCATTATATACGCCTATAACGTAATATAACCTAACCTAACCCACCTAGACCCTCGCTGGTAATGTTTGACATAATCCCGTTCATGTCTTCCCGTACGTCTCGGTGCGGACATTATATACGTCTATAAACTTATATATCCTAACCTAAGGCAGCTTAACATCTCGGATGTAGTATTTTCCAACATTCCTGGCGGGTCGGCTCCTACTTCTCGGTGGGCACATTATATACGTCTATATCGTAATATAACCTAACCTAACCCATCTAGACCCTCGATGGTAATGTTTTACAAAATCCCGGTCGTGTCGGCCCGTACATCTCGGTGAGGATATTATATACGTCTATAACGTTATATATCCTAACCTAAGGGAACCTAACATCTCGGATGTAGTATTTTCCAATATTCCTGGCGGGTCGGCCCCTACTTCTCGGTGGGGACATTATATACGTCTATAACGTAATATAACCTAACCTAAGCCACCTAGACCCTCGCTGGTAATGTTTTACAAAATCCTGGTCGTGTCGGCGCGTACTTCTCGGTGGGGACATTATATACGTCTATAACGTTATATACCCTAACCTAAGAGAACCTAACATCTCGGATGTAGTATTTTCCAACATTCCTGGCGGGTCGGCCCCTACTTCTCGGTGGGCACATTATATACGTCTATATCGTAATATAACCTAACCTAACCCACCTAGACCCTCGCTGGTAATGTTTCACAGAATCCCATTCATGTCTTCCCGTACGTCTCGGTGCGGACATTATATACGTCTATAAATTTATATATCCTAACCTAAGGGAACCTAATATCTCGGATGTGGTATTTTCCAACATTCCTGGCGGGTCGGGCCCTGCTTCTCGGTGGGCACATTATATACGTCTATATCGTAATATAACCTAACCTAACCCATCTAGACCATCGCTGGTAATGTTTTACAAAATCCCGGTCGTGTCTGCCCGTACTTCTCGGTGGGGATATTATATACGTCTATAACGTTATATATCCTAACCTAAGAGAACCTAACATCTCGGATGTAGTATTTTCCAACATTCCTGGCGGGTCGGCCCCTACTTCTAGGTGCGCACATTATATACGTCTATATCGTAATATAACCTAACCTAACCCATCTAGACCCTCGCTGGTAATGTTTTACAAAATCCCGGTCGTGTCGGCCCGTACATCTCGGTGAGGACATTATATACGTCTGTAACGTTATATATCTTAACCTAAGGGAACCTAACATCTCGGATGTAGTAGTTTCCAACATTCCTGGCGGGTCGGCCCCTACTTCTCGGTGGGCACATTATATACGTCTATATCGTAATATAACCTAACCTAACCCACCTAGACCCTCGCTGGTAATGTTTCACAGAATCCCATTCATGTCTTCCCGTACGTCTCGGTGCGGACATTATATACGTCTATAAATTTATATATCCTAACCTAAGGGAACCTAACATCTCGGATGTAGTATTTCACAACATTCCTGGCGGGTCGGCGCCAATTTTCGGTGGGATCATTATATACGTCTATATCGTAATATAACCTAACCTAACCCATCTAGACCCTCGCTGGTAATGTTTTACAAAATCCCGGTCGTGTCGGCCCGTACTTTTCCGTGGGGACCTCATATACGTCTATAACTTTATATATCCTAACCTGAGGGAACCTAACATCTCGGATGTAGTATTTTCCAAAATTTCTGGCGGGTCGGCCCCTACTTCTCGGTGGGATCATTATATACGCCTATAACGTAATATAACCTAACCTAACCCACCTAGACCCTCGCTGGTAATGTTTGACATAATCCCGTTCATGTCTTCCCGTACGTCTCGGTGCGGACATTATATACGTCTATAAATTTATATATCCTAACCTAAGGCAGCTTAACATCTCGGATGTAGTATTTTCCAACATTCCTGGCGGGTCGGCTCCTACTTCTCGGTGGGCACATTATATACGTCTATATCGTAATATAACCTAACCTAACCCATCTAGACCCTCGATGGTAATGTTTTACAAAATCCCGGTCGTGTCGGCCCGTACATCTCGGTGAGGATATTATATACGTCTATAACGTTATATATCCTAACCTAAGGGAACCTAACATCTCGGATGTAGTATTTTCCAATATTCCTGGCGGGTCGGCCCCTACTTCTCGGTGGGGACATTATATACGTCTATAACGTAATATAACCTAACCTAAGCCACCTAGACCCTCGCTGGTAATGTTTTACAAAATCCTGGTCGTGTCGGCCCGTACTTCTCGGTGGGGACATTATATACGTCTATAACGTTATATACCCTAACCTAAGAGAACCTAACATCTCGGATGTAATATTTTCCAACATTCCTGGCGGGTCGGCCCCTACTTCTCGGTGGGCACATTATATACGTCTATATCGTAATATAACCTAACCTAACCCACCTAGACCCTCGCTGGTAATGTTTCACAGAATCCCATTCATGTCTTCCCGTACGTCTCGTTGCGGACATTATATACGTCTATAAATTTATATATCCTAACCTAAGGGAACCTAATATCTCGGATGTGGTATTTTCCAACATTCCTGGCGGGTCGGGCCCTGCTTCTCGGTGGGCACATTATATACGTCTATATCGTAATATAACCTAACCTAACCCATCTAGACCATCGCTGGTAATGTTTTACAAAATCCCGGTCGTGTCTGCCCGTACTTCTCGGTGGGGATATTATATACGTCTATAACGTTATATATCCTAACCTAAGAGAACCTAACATCTCGGATGTAGTATTTTCCAACATTCCTGGCGGGTCGGATCCTACTTCTCGGTGGGCACATTATATACGTCTATATCGTAATATAACCTAACCTAAACCATCTAGACACTCGCTGGTAATGTTTTACAAAATCCCGGTCGTGTCGGCCCGTACTTTTCCGTGGGGACCTCATATACGTCTATAACTTTATATATCCTAACCTGAGGGAACCTAACATCTCGGATGTAGTATTTTCCAACATTCCTGGCGGGTCGGCCCCTACTTCTCGGTGGGATCATTATATACGTCTATAACGTAATATAACCTAACCTAACACATCTAGACCCTCGCTGGTAACGTTTTACAAAATCCCGGTCGTGTCGGCCCGTACATCTCGGTGAGGACATTATATACGTCTGTAACGTTATATATCCTAACCTAAGGGAACCTAACATCTCGGATGTAGTAGTTTCCAACATTCCTGGCGGGTCGGCCCCTACTTCTCGGTGGGCACATTATATACGTCTATATCGTAATATAACCTAACCTAACCCACCTAGACCCTCGCTGGTAATGTTTCACAGAATCCCATTCATGTCTTCCCGTACGTCTCGGTGCGGACATTATATACGTCTATAAATTTATATATCCTAACCTAAGGGAACCTAACATCTCGGATGTAGTATTTCACAACATTCCTGGCGGGTCGGCGCCAATTTTCGGTGGGATCATTATATACGTCTATATCGTAATATAACATAACCTAACCCATCTAGACCCTCGCTGGTAATGTTTTACAAAATCCCGGTCGTGTCGGCCCGTACTTTTCCGTGGGGACCTCATATACGTCTATAACTTTATATATCCTAACCTGAGGGAACCTAACATCTCGGATGTAGTATTTTCCAACATTTCTGGCGG
Source organism: Xylocopa violacea (assembly GCA_963969225.1). Classification (NCBI taxonomy): domain Eukaryota; kingdom Metazoa; phylum Arthropoda; class Insecta; order Hymenoptera; family Apidae; genus Xylocopa; species Xylocopa violacea. Next base: position 286,937 of record CAXAJV010000273.1, on the reverse strand, counting down.
GTCGGCCCCTACTTCTCGGTTGGATCATTATATACGCCTATAACGTAATATAACCTAACCTAACCCACCTAGACCCTCGCTGGTAATGTTTGACATAATCCCGTTCATGTCTTCCCGTACGTCTCGGTGCGGACATTATATACGTCTATAAATTTATATATCCTAACCTAAGGCAGCTTAACATCTCGGATGTAGTATTTTCCAACATTCCTGGCGGGTCGGCCCCTACTTCTCGGTGGGCACATTATATAGGTCTATATCGTAATATAACCTAACCTAACCCATCTAGACCCTCGCTGGTAATGTTTTACAAAATCCCGGTCGTGTCTGCCCGTACTTCTCGGTGGGGACATTATATACGTCTATAACGTTATATACCCTAACCTAAGAGAACCTAACATCTCGGATGTAGTATTTTCCAACATTCCTGGCGGGTCGGCTCCTACTTCTCGGTGGCTACATTATGTACGTCTATATCGTAATATAACCTAACCTAACCCATCTAGACCCTCGTTGGTAATGTTTTACAGAATCCCATTCATGTCTTCCCGTACGTCTCGGTGCGGACATTATATACGTCTATAAATTTATATATCCTAACCTAAGGCAGCTTAACATCTCGGATGTAGTATTTTCCAACATTCCTGGCGGGTCGGCCCCTACTTCTCGGTGGGCACATTATATAGGTCTATATCGTAATATAACCTAACCTAACCCATCTAGACCCTCGCTGGTAATGTTTTACAAAATCCCGGTCGTGTCTGCCCGTACTTCTCGGTGGGGACATTATATACGTCTATAACGTTATATACCCTAACCTAAGAGAACCTAACATCTCGGATGTAGTATTTTCCAACATTCCTGGCGGGTCGGCTCCTACTTCTCGGTGGCTACATTATGTACGTCTATATCGTAATATAACCTAACCTAACCCATCTAGACCCTCGTTGGTAATGTTTTACAGAATCCCATTCATGTCTTCCCGTACGTCTCGGTGCGGACATTATATACGTCTATAAATTTATATATCCTAACCCAAGGGAACCTAACATCTCGGATGTAGTATTTCACAACATTCCTTGCGGGTCGGCGCCAATTCTCGGTGGGATCATTATATACGTCTATAACGTAATATAACCTAACGTAACACATCTAGCCCCTCGCTGGGAATGTTTTACAGAATCCCGTTCGTGTCGTCCCGTACGTCTCGGTGCGGACATTATATACGTCTATAACGTTATATATCCTAACCTGAGGGAACCTAACATCTCGGATGTAGAATTTTCCAACATTTCTGGCGGGTCGGCCCCTACTTCTCGGTGGGAACATTATATACGTCTATAACGTAATATAACCTAAGCTAACCGACCTAGACCCTCGCTGGTAATGCTTCACAGAATCCCGTTCATGTCTTCCCGTACGTCTCGGTGCGGACATTATATACGTCTATAAATTTATATATCCTAACCTAAGGGAACCTAACATCTCGGATGTAGTATTTTCCAACATTCCTGGCGGGTCGGCCCCTACTTCTCGGTGGGCACATTACATACGTCTATATCGTAAAATAACCTAACCGAATCCATCTAGACCCTCGCTGGTAATGTTTTACAAAATCCCGGTCGTGTCGGCCCGTACATCTGTGTGCAACGTTATATATCCTAACCTAAGGGAACCTAACATCTCGGATGTAGTATTTCACAACATTCCTGGCGGGTCGGCGCCAATTCTCGGTGGGATCATTATATATGTCTATAATGTAATATAACCTAACGTAACACATCGAATAATATAACCTGACCTAACCCATCTAGACCCTCGCTGGTAATGTTTTACAAAATCCCGGTCATGTCGGACCGTACATCTCGGTGAGGACGTTATATACGTCTATTACGTTATATATCCTAACGTAAGGGAACCTAACATCTCGGATATAGTATTTCCCAACATTCCTGGCGGGTCGGCCCCTACTTCTCGGTGGGCACATTACATACGTCTATATCGTAAAATAACCTAACCGAATCCATCTAGACCCTCGCTGGTAATGTTTTACAAAATCCCGGTCGTGTCGGCCCGTACTTCTCGGTGGGGACATTATATACGTCTATAACGATATATACCCTAACCTAAGAGAACCTAACATCTCGGATGTAGTATTTTCCAACATTCCTGGCGGGTCGGCCTCTACTTCTAGGTGGGATCATTATATATGTCTATAACGTAATATAACCTAACGTAACACATCTAGCCTCTAGCTGGAAATGTTTTACAAAATCCCGGTTGTGTCGGCCCGTACATCTCGGTGAGGACATTATATAAGTCTATAACGTTATATACCCGAACCTAAGAGAACCTAACATCTCGGATGTAGTATTTTCCAACATTCCTGGCGGGTCGGCACCTACTTCTCGGTGGGCACATTATATACGTCTATATCGTAATATAACCTAACCTAACCCATCTAGACCCTCGTTGGTAATGTTTTACAAAATCCCGGTCGTGTCGGCACGTACATCTCGGTGAGGACATTATATACGTCTATAACGTTATATATCCTAACCTAAGGGAACCTAACACCTCGGATGTAGTATTTTCCAATATTCCTGGCGGGTCGGCCCCTACTTCTCGTTGGGGACATTATATACGTCTATATCGTAATATAACCTAACCTAACCCACCTAGACCCTCGCTGGTAATGTTTCACAGAATCCCGTTCATGTCTTCCCGTACGTCTCGGTGCGGATATTATATACGTCTATAACGTTATATATCCTGACCTAAGGCAACTTAACATCTCGCACGTAGAATTTTCCAAAATTCCTGGCGGGTCGGCCCCTACTTCTAGGTGGGCACATTATATACGTCTATATCGTAATATAACCTAACCTAACCCATTTAGACCCTCGCTGGTAATGTTTTACAAAATCCCGGTCGTGTCGGCCCGTACTTTTCCGTGGGGACCTCATATACGTCTATAAATTTATATATCCTAACCTAAGGGAACCTAACATCTCGAATGTAGTATTTCACAACATTCCTGGCGGGTCGGCCCCTACTTCTAGGTGGGCACATTATATACGTCTATATCGTAATATAACCTAACCTAACCCATCTAGACCCTCGCTGGTAATGTTTTACAAAATCCCGGTCGTGTCGGCCCGTACTTTTCCGTGGGGACCTCATATACGTCTATAACTTTTTATATCCTAACCTGAGGGAACCTAACATCTCGGATGTAGTATTTTCCAACATTTCTGGCGGGTCCGCCCCTACTTCTCGGTGGGAACATTATATACGCCTATAACGTAATATAACCTAACCTAACCCACCTAGACCCTCGCTGGTAATGTTTCACATAATCCCGTTCATGTCTTCCCGTACGTCTCGGTGCGGACATTATATACGTCTATAAATTTATATATCCTAACCTAAGGCAGCTTAACATCTCGGATGTAGTATTTTCCAACATTCCTGGCGGGTCGGCCCCTACTTCTCGGTGGGCACATTATATAGGTCTATATCGTAATATAACCTAACCTAACCCATCTAGACCCTCGCTGGTAATGTTTTACAAAATCCCGGTCGTGTCTGCCCGTACTTCTCGGTGGGGACATTATATACGTCTATAACGTTATATACCCTAACCTAAGAGAACCTAACATCTCGGATGTAGTATTTTCCAACATTCCTGGCGGGTCGGCTCCTACTTCTCGGTGGCTACATTATGTACGTCTATATCGTAATATAACCTAACCTAACCCATCTAGACCCTCGTTGGTAATGTTTTACAGAATTTCATTCATGTCTTCCCGTACGTCTCGGTGCGGACATTATATACGTCTATAAATTTATATATCCTAACCTAAGGGAACCTAACATCTCGGATGTAGTATTTCACAACATTCCTGGCGGGTCGGCGCCAATTCTCGGTGGGATGATTATATACGTCTATAACGTAATATAACCTAACGTAACACATCTAGCCCCTCGCTGGGAATGTTTTACAGAATCCCGTTCGTGTCGTCCCGTACGTCTCGGTGCGGACATTATATACGTCTATAACGTTATATATCCTAACCTAAGGGAACCTAACATCTCGGATGTAGTATTTTCCAACATTCCTGGCGGGTCGGCCCCTACTTCTCCGTGGGCACATTATATACGTCTATATCGTAATATAACCTAACCTAACCCATCTAGACCCTCGCTGGTAATGTTTTAAAAATCCCGGTCGTGTCGGCCCGTACATCTCGGTGAGGACATTATATACGTCTATAACGTTATATATCCTAACCTAAGGGAACCTAACATCTCGGATGTAGTATTTTCCAACATTTCTGGCGGGTCGGCCCCTACTTCTCGGTGGGCACATTATATACGTCTATATCGTAATATAACCTAACCTAACCCACCTAGACCCTCGCTGGTAATGTTTCACAAAATCCCAATCATTTCTTCCCGTACGTCTCGGTGCGGACATTATATACGTCTATAAATTTATATATCCTAACCTAAGGGAACCTAACATCTCGGATGTAGTATTTCACAACATTCCTGGCGGGTCGGCGCCAATTCTCGGTGGGATCATTATATACGTCTATAACGTAATATAACCTAACGTAACACATCCAGCCCCTCGCTGGGAATGTTTTAATGAATCCCGTTCGTGTCGTCCCGTACGTCTCGGTGCGGACATTATATACGTCTATAACGTTATATATCCTAACCTGAGGGAACCTAACATCTCGGATGTAGTATTTTCCAACATTTCTGGCGGGTCGGCCCCTAATTCTCGGTGGGAACATTATATACGTCTATAACGTAATATAACCTAACCTAACCCACCTAGACCCTCGCTGGTAATGTTTCACAGAATCCCGTTCATGTCTTCCCGGACGTCTCGGTGCGGACATTATATACGTCTATAAATTTATATATCCTGACCTAAGGCAACTTAACATCTCGGATGTAGAATTTTCCAACATTTCTGGCGGGTGGGCCCCTACTTCTCGGTGGGCACATTATATACGTCTATATCGTAATATAACCTAACCTAACCCATCTAGACCCTCGCCGGTAATGTTTTACAAAATCCCGGTCGTGTCGGCCCGTACATCTCGGTGAGGACATTATATACGTCTATAACGTTATATATCCTAACCTAAGGGAACCTAACATCTCGGATGTAGTATTTTCCAACATCCCTGGCGGGTCGGCCCCTACTTCTCGGTGGGCACATTATATACGTCTATATCGTAATATAACCTGACCTAAACCATCTAGACCCTCGCTGGTAATGTTTTACAGAATCCCGGTCGTGTCGTCCCGTACGTCTCGGTGCGGACATTATATACGTCTATAACGTTATATATCCTAACCTAAGGCAGCTTAACATCTCGGATGTAGTATTTTCCAACATTCCTGGCGGGTCGGCTCCTACTTCTCGGTGGGCACATTATATACGTCTATATCGTAATATAACCTAACCTAACCCATCTAGACCCTCGCTGGTAATGTTTTACAAAATCCCGCTTGTGTCGGCCCGTACATCTCGGTGAGGACATTATATACGTCTATAACGTTATATATCCTAACCTAAGGCAACCTAGCATCTCGGATGTAGTATTTTCCAACATTCCTGGCGGGTCGGCCCCTACATCTCGGTGGGCACATTATATACGTCTATATCGTAATATAACCTAACCTAACCCATCTAGACCCTCGCTGGTAATGTTTTACAAAATCCTGGTTGTGTCGGCCCGTACATCTCGGTGAGGACATTATATAAGTCTATAACGTTATATATCCTAACCTAAGGGAACCTAACATCTCGGATGTAGTATTTTCCAACATTCCTGGCGGGTCGGCCCCTACTTCTCCGTGGGCACATTATATACGTCTATAACGTAATATAACCTAACCTAACCCACCTAGACCCTCGCTGGTAATGTTTCACAGAATCCCGTTCATGTCTTCCCGGACGTCTCGGTGCGGACATTATATACGTCTATAAATTTATATATCCTAACCTAAGGGAACCTAACATCTCGGATGTAGTATTTTTCAACATACCTGGCTGGTCGGCCCATACTTCTCGGTGGGCACATTACATACGTCTATATCGTAATATAACCTAACCGAACCCATCTAGAACCTCGCTGGTAATGTTTTACAAAATCCCGTTCATGTCTTCCCGTACGTCTCGGTGCGGACATTATATACGTCTATAAATTTATATATCCTAACCTAAGGCATCTTAACATCTCGGATGTAGTATTTTCCAACATTCCTGGCGGGTCGGCTCCTACTTCTCGGTGGTCACATTATATACGTGTATATCGTAATATAACCTAACCTAACCCATCTAGACCCTCGCTGGTAATGTTTTACAAAATCCCGGTCGTGTCGGACCGTACATCTCGGTGAGGACATTATATACGTCTATAACGTTATATATCCTAACCTAAGGCAACCTAACATCTCGGATGTAGAATTTTCCAACATTTCTGTCGGGTCGGCCCCTAATTCTCGGTGGGAACATTATATACGTCTATAACGTAATATAACCTAACCTAACCCACCTAGACCCTCGCTGGTAATGTTTCACAGAATCCCGTTCATGTCTTCCCGGACGTCTCGGTGCGGATATTATATACGTCTATAAATTTATATATCCTAACCTGAGGGAACCTAACATCTCGGATGTAGTATTTTCCAATATTCCTGGCGGGTCGGCCCCTACTTCTCGGTGGGATCATTATATACGTCTATAACGTAATATAACCTAACCTAACACATCTAGACCCTCGCTGGTAATGTTTTACAAAATCCCGGTCGTGTCGGCCCGTACATCTCGGTGAGGACATTATATACGTCTATGACGTTATATATCCTAACCTAAGGCAACCTAACATCTCGGATGTAGAATTTTCCAACATTTCTGGCGGGTCGGCCCCTAATTCTCGGTGGGAACATTATATACGTCTATAACGTAATATAACCTAACCTAACCCATCTAGACCCTCGCTGGTAATGTTTCACAGAATCCCGTTCATGTCTTCCCGGACGTCTCGGTGCGGACATTATATACGTCTATAAATTTATATATCCTAACCTAAGGGAACCTAACATCGCGGATGTAGTATTTTTCAACATACCTGGCGGGTCGGCCCCTACTTCTCGGTGGGCACATTATATAGGTCTATATCGTAATATAACCTAACCTAACCCATCTAGACCCTCGCTGGTAATGCTTTACAAAATCGCGGTCGTGTCGGCCCGTACTTCTAGGTGGGCACATTATATACGTCTATAACGTTATATACCCTAACCTAAGAGAACCTAACATCTCGGATGTAGTATTTTCCAACATTCCTGGCGGGTCGGCTCCTACTTCTCGGTGGCTACATTATGTACGTCTATATCGTAATATAACCTAACCTAACCCATCTAGACCCTCGTTGGTAATGTTTTACAGAATCCCATTCATGTCTTCCCGTACGTCTCGGTGCGGACATTATATACGTCTATAAATTTATATATCCTAACCTAAGGGAACCTAACATCTCGGATGTAGTATTTCACAACATTCCTGGCGGGTCGGCGCCAATTCTCGGTGGGATGATTATATACGTCTATAACGTAATATAACCTAACGTAACACATCTAGCCCCTCGCTGGGAATGTTTTACAGAATCCCGTTCGTGTCGTCCCGTACGTCTCGGTGCGGACATTATATACGTCTATAACGTTATATATCCTAACCTAAGGGAACCTAACATCTCGGATGTAGTATTTTCCAACATTCCTGGCGGGTCGGCCCCTACTTCTCCGTGGGCACATTATATACGTCTATATCGTAATATAACCTAACCTAACCCATCTAGACCCTCGCTGGTAATGTTTTAAAAATCCCGGTCGTGTCGGCCCGTACATCTCGGTGAGGACATTATATACGTCTATAACGTTATATATCCTAACCTAAGGGAACCTAACATCTCGGATGTAGTATTTTCCAACATTTCTGGCGGGTCGGCCCCTACTTCTCGGTGGGCACATTATATACGTCTATATCGTAATATAACCTAACCTAACCCACCTAGACCCTCGCTGGTAATGTTTCACAAAATCCCAATCATTTCTTCCCGTACGTCTCGGTGCGGACATTATATACGTCTATAAATTTATATATCCTAACCTAAGGGAACCTAACATCTCGGATGTAGTATTTCACAACATTCCTGGCGGGTCGGCGCCAATTCTCGGTGGGATCATTATATACGTCTATAACGTAATATAACCTAACGTAACACATCCAGCCCCTCGCTGGGAATGTTTTAATGAATCCCGTTCGTGTCGTCCCGTACGTCTCGGTGCGGACATTATATACGTCTATAACGTTATATATCCTAACCTGAGGGAACCTAACATCTCGGATGTAGTATTTTCCAACATTTCTGGCGGGTCGGCCCCTAATTCTCGGTGGGAACATTATATACGTCTATAACGTAATATAACCTAACCTAACCCACCTAGACCCTCGCTGGTAATGTTTCACAGAATCCCGTTCATGTCTTCCCGGACGTCTCGGTGCGGACATTATATACGTCTATAAATTTATATATCCTAACCTAAGGGAACCTAACATCTCGGATGTAGTATTTTTCAACATACCTGGCGGGTCGGCCCATACTTCTCGGTGGGCACATTACATACGTCTATATCGTAATATAACCTA